>PVJO010007785.1:0-22493 GCA_004026905.1 Hystrix cristata | reverse complement strand
ACTTGGGCATCTTGTTACACTGAAGACTCTGATCCAGTGTGTCTGCAGTGGGGCCTGTGAGTCTAGCTGGCTCATGGGCTCATAGGTGATGCTGAGCTACTGAACTGTGGACCACACAGAGTAACAAGATGCACTAGGCATGCTGGCACGCACCTGTAATCTTGGTACTCGGAAGCTGAGGCAGGAGGACTGCCACAAGTTTGAGGCCAGCCTGGGCAACAAAATGAGTTCAAGGCCAGCCTGAATTATACAGCAAGACCCTGTCTCAAAACAACAACTACAGCAAACAAGAGTAGTAAGATGGCAAGGGTGTGGTTTTTGTCTGAACCACCCAAGTTTGTGTTGCTAGCAAGTCTGATTTTCTGCTCAACAGATGCAAGAGAAGAGAAGAGATTAACCAGCAACTTCCTTTTAAACAAATGACTTGGAAGTTGCATAAATCATTTCTCTTTTCACTCACGAGAATGTAGTCATAGGGCCACACCAAGTTGAGAATGTAGTCATAGGGCCACACCAAGTTATAACTATTTTACTTGTTTGTTTGTTTTGAGACAGGATTTCACTATGTAATTCAGGCTGGCCTTGATCTCACTGTGTAACCCTGGTGGTCCTTGAACTCCCAGTGATCCTCCTGCCTCAGCCTCTCAAGTGCTGGGATAACTTGTGTTTGCCGCCACACCTGGCTATAACTTTATTATTGTACAAGAAGGAGAAATCGATTTTGGAAGATAACAGTCTTTCTTAGTCATATTCTAGTCTTTCTTCATCTGTTGAATTGAGGTCTTTGTAGCTCTAATATTCTGAGGGTTTTTTGTTTGTTTGTTTTTTGGTTTTTTTTTTTTTTTGGTGTTGGGGATTGAACTCAGGGCCTTGTGCTTGCAAGGCAAGCACTGTAACCACTGAGCTAAATCCTCAGCCCCTATTCTGAGGTTTTGTGGCACTAAAAGTCCTCAGCTGTATAAATCTGGATTGTGTGCTTACTTAACATGTGACAGAAAAAAAATTTTTGAGACAAGGAAGTTGTTTGTTTGTTATGTGGGATTGAACTTAGGGCCTCGTGCTTGCCAGACACATGCTCTACCATTGAGCTGCACTCCCAGCCCCTGGAAGACTTTTTTACATTTGTTTATTACTTACTTTCTTGTAATGGAGGTGAATTATAGGACGAACAGAATTCCAGGTGTGAAGATGCAAATTTGAAAAAACCAGGAGAGAGCAGAGGTGCCCTGCAGGAGGAAACGGAGATAAAGGAGATTTAGGAGTTTGGAGAGAAGATCTTAGGGGCCCGAAGGCTGATGGTGACCACACAGGTCTCAGAGGCTGCATGATCAAAGGGCAGGAAGGGAGAAGGGAGAGCTGGTGTCCAGGGATGGACATAAGGGGAAAACAGGACTGTTTAATGGGGATTCTTTAAAATGTTACTGTGTATTATATGACGTAACCCTTCAACCCGTCTGTTCTACAGAACCTTCCTTGACAAGTGCCTCAGAGGGTGGCTTTTGAGAAATGAAGAACAGCCCCGAGTCCTCCCCTAAGGGTAGCAGGAGGCAGGAACAAAGGCTGTCACGGGGTTATATAATACAGTACACACTCCAGTTTGTCTTCCGCGCTTGCTTTCAAGGTGAAAAAGAAGAAAACAAAACACACGCATGACAAAAAGCAGCTGTGGCAGTGCCTGTGCGTGGTAGCTCCAAGCGGCAGCTGCAATGACCGATGAGGGCCTTAGCGTCATCGTTGGCGCCCTCAGGGACAGTCGCAAGCTGCCTTTTAACTTTCCGTTCAATTTTTCACTTCTACAATTCCAGATCTCGTGAAACAGGATTTAAGTGAAGCTGAACCAAACATGATTTATCAGTGCTCATGGTACAAGGGTAGAAGTAAGGGGGGAAGAGCTGAGATGATATAATTTAGTCAGGGAACAAACAAAAAAACAGAACTAATATCTATGGAGAGGTAAAGGCAAAGTGCTCTTTTTGGCTCGGAAGCTTATATAATTCCATTAACTTATCACTCTACACCTTGAGTTATAATTTTGTTTTTAAAACAAACATTGAAAAAAAACATTGTTTTCTATTTGTGTTTTGCTCTCTCTTTACAAGAAAAAGCCTCTTGGGGCAAGATCATCACATATATGGAACAAGTAATAAATGCATATGGTACAAAATTTAAAAGATACAAGAAGCCAAACAGTAAAATATGTCCCTCTACATCCCTGTCCTGTAGCCTCTCAGTTCCCTAGGAGAAGATGCCTTGGGTGTCCTTGAAAGAGCATTCTCTGGATTATTTATCTTTATTTATTTACGGTTTTTGAGACAGAGTCTCACCATGTAGTTGATGCTGAAGCGACCCTTGAACTGATTATGGCGCCCCAGCCGGCCTCGAACTTGCAGCGATTCTCCTGCCGCAGTCTCCCAAGTGCTGCGATAGAGCACAGGTGTGCACCACCATGCCGGGCTTCGATATGTAAGTTAAACAGGGTGTTGTAATAAGATGCTTTCTGTCTTAGTGTCTGAGGCAGTTTCCAGAGTTGAGGAACAACAATAGATACCACATTTGCTCTCCCTCTGAAGGGAGTGGCTCCCTCCCCCACGGGGCCTAACAATGCCAAGAATTCGAAACTAGCTTTGCGAACCTCGGTTGCTCTTGACACTGAAGTGGCCAGAGGAAGGGTGTTTTCTGTGGCGAGAACCGTGCCATCCTTGTGTGTTTTGTCTCCACTGGGGTATTTCTCCTTATCTTCTTTCTTTTTTTTTTTTTTTTTGGTGCTGGGAATCGAACTCCGGGCCTTGTGCTTGCAAAGCAAGCACTCTAATCACTGAGCTAAATCCCCAGCCCTTTTCTCCTTATCTTAAACCCAGAAGAGGCCTTCAGAGACTTCTAGAACTGGGCTGGGCAGCACCCCCACAGTTAGAGGGACACCTGGGAAATCCAAGATGATTGGCTGTGGTTTGAAACCTTAAAGAGGCAGAGAATGGAAAGAACCAGGCTCTCTGGGAGAACGAGCAACACTCCTGAGAGCCAAGTGCACTCATGGGCAAAAGCCAACCGGAAATGAGCTTTTAGAGGGGCTGGGGATTTAGCGCAAGTGGTAGAATGCTTGCCTAGGAAGCACAAGGCCCTGAGTTTGATCCCCAGCACCCAAATAAATAAATAAAAATAAAAGGGCTGCCTGGGGACCCACGAGAATATGTGTGTGATGAACCTTTGGACACTCCAGGGTTGAGAGTTGGGGGCATAAGTGGCCTGCCAGTGAGAAACATCAATCATGTTTCAGGAATTGCAACTCAAGGCCCCTAGCTGGGGAATCTCTGAGAAAGCCACAGAAGAAAGAGTAAGAACCAGTCTGTGCTCCTACAAGGCCCCGACAGGAATTGTATTGACAACCGAGTGAGATTTTTCCTTTACTTCCCCATCTTCTTAACCCAGAGTTGCTAGGAGGCAGGAGAGGGGAGAAGCTGAGAAGTGAGCGGCCTACCAGCCTGCCCCTTCCACATGTTGAAAGCACAATGGAAGGGACAAGTGCTAATGTCTATAGGGAATTAGAGTTCCAATGACTGCGCTGGACTGAAAAATGTAATTATAGACATGAAACTATTATAAGAAACAAAAGCATTCTGGGGACTTTTCATTACCTAATAACCAAAAGCATGATGAGGCACCTACACAATATTTCCTCCAACATTTAAAGAAGCAGTAAAAAGAAAAAGTTGTTTTTTACTTACACTATTTTTTTTTTTTTTTTAAGATAGAGTTTTGTTATGTTGCCCAGGCTGGCCTTGAACCCAGAGCCTTGAGCCTGCCACTTGAGCTGCTGGGATTACAGGTGCACACCACTGTGCCCGGCATTACTTCTGCCATGTTTTGAGGGTGACCCATTTAGTAAAATTGTCCCCAAAAGTGTATATGAACATACCATCCACACTCTTTTACCCTTCCCTTTCTTCTATAGCACAGCTGGGTGGATCTTCCACATGGATATATATATAAATTTACTGCATTCTTTTCAACAGCTGCCTAGTGGACCATTTTAAGGATTTACAATGATTTATTTTAACTGTTCCCTTTTAGGATATTAGTTAAGTCTTAATCTGTAAAAATAAATGTACAAAAAAGTATAAGACCAGCCAGGAATGAAAATATTTTTCACCCATTTCAAATGAAAATATTTTAATGTTACTTAAGAGGGTGGATGGAGACCAGCTATTTATTTTAAAATTCACTTTTTGACCATTCAACAAATACTTTTGTGTTTCTTATGTCAGACACTGTTCTAAATTCATTAGTAACGTTAACTTGTGTAATCTTAGACTAAAGCTAGGAAGTCTTGTCATTATCCCACAATTTACTGATGAAGGAAACTGAGGCATAGAGAAGTTAAGTAAATTGGCCAATGTCACATAGCTATAAAGTGACAAAGGCAGAATTTGAGAGCAGGAAATCTGGCTCCAGAGCCCACAATCAGGGTCACCATACCCTGTCACCCCCCTGCAGGCCGACTCCAGTATGTAGCATCGCAGGAAGGACTAAGTCCTGTGGCATACCAAAGCCCTTAGTGTCACTACCACCATCGTCAACAACAAAACCTGACGAGGTACACAGGCTACTCAGAGGACAGTATTCTGGCACTCTATATAAGAAAGATAAAAAAACACAACAAAATAAGAAAACATAAGTTTTTGAAAAAGATACAACATGGCCTCTGCCCTTGAAGATACTAAAGTCTGACCTCTGTCGAGGTAGAGGAAATTTCCAGAGACAGCATTCTATGGACTCACTGGTCAGTTCCAGAAAGAAAACAAAAAGACCTGGTAATTAAATCTCAATGGGGATGAGTTCAATCACCAGCACCCCCCAAAAAAAATTCTGAATGGGGAAAAGAAAAGAAATCCAAAATGCAAATTCAATCAGCTGGGAACCAGAGAGCTGGCATGTGAGATGGCTCCAAGCCAACTAAAGGGAAGCCAGGGTGCACCCCCACCTGGGCGGGGGTTTGGGTGTGGGCCACAGATGGTTACCAGTGGTCTCTGGAGAGGGAGTGATAAGAAAAGTTAAAAGAGCCCATTTAGAGAATGCCACACTCGACCTTCTAATTCATGGGAAATCCAAGGCTCAAACCAGCTACTTCTTACTCTAGCTAGCACCCTTTTAAAAGCCCACTTGAGCCAGGTATGGTGGCACACA
Source organism: Hystrix cristata (assembly GCA_004026905.1). Lineage (NCBI taxonomy): Eukaryota > Metazoa > Chordata > Mammalia > Rodentia > Hystricidae > Hystrix > Hystrix cristata. The sequence continues at coordinate 17,312 of PVJO010007785.1, read as the reverse complement.
CCAGTAACCCCAGCACTCAGGAGGCTGAGGCAGGAAGATCTGAAGTTCAAGGCCAGCCTGGGCTACATAGACAAACCTGTCTCTAAATAAATAAATAAATTTGTAGTTATTGATAAATATTGAGGCAAGTGGGGTCTGAGGCAGAAAGGGAAACCTCCAATGCCTATAGAGGCCAGACTGGAGAGTATATATGAGTGTACCAGGGAAGCATAGTCAAGTAAAGATTGCATACTCACCTTCCCCTCCAAACTGGGGATTGAACCAGGACTTTCACACTGTACTACATCCCCAGTTCCTTTTTTTTTTTTTAATTTTTATTTTCTTAAGGAATTCTCAGCTTCTTTACAAATTTGAGACAATATCCTAACACATAATAGTTGCACTGTACTATTCAAGAGATGGATCAAATAAGTTAAACTATGACATTTGCCATTGCATTGCCTGTGTTGGGGGGAGTCCTGGGGGTTGAATCCAGGGCCTTTGCAATGAGCCACATGCCTAGCCCTTTTTTTATTTTTTATTTTTTAGTGATGGGCTCGCTAAATTGTTAAGTTGTCCAGTCTATGTCCAAACCTCCAATCCTCCTGCCTCGGCATCTCAGAATGCTGGGATTGTAGGAGTGCACCATCGCCTATAATTTTAAGGGAAATCAGGCTCATGGGAACAAACTGGTTTCCCACAAAGGATCTGTTTCTATCAATGGCAGAGCATGGATGGCTGGATGGTAGATTGGTCCCAATACTCTGTTCTCCCGGGATGGAAACAGCCCTTATACTTATTTTCGGTGACAGGAAGAGAAGGAAGCTGAGCGACCTGGGTGAGACCACGGCCAGTCTTGGGTGGGATGAGGTGGAGGAGGAAGCCCAGGAAACAGAGCAGGTGGTGATAGCTTTGAGCAATAGGAAAATGAGTGTGTGAGCTCTTGGGAGCCACCTCAAACAAGAAAGTGACTCTGGGGCTGGCGGCTCGGAGTGAGAGCCGAGCTGGCACTCCTTAGTCTTGCCCATTGGCTTGTAGGATGGTGCCCACTGATAACATTTTTAAAGCAACCAGACTGGAGAAATGATGATGAAATTCTGCCCAATTGAAAAAAAATAATTACATAAAAATCAGCCATGGAGTTGGTATAAATGTTTATCATTTGGTTTAATTTGTCCAAATAAATTAGCTCTCGAAGACTGTGCCACTTAATATAAAATTGTGCCACTTTTCTTTGAGAGTGTATTTGTAGCCAAGTAAAAAATTGCACTAGAATAGCTCAACCATTATTTTCTCTATTTGAGAGGCAGTTGTCCTAAATTTATTTTCTTCCTCTGCCTACATATCTGAAATTTTTGCCTTCATCTTAATCGTGCCTAAAATAAGCGTCTAAAAATAAAACAATGAAGTCTTAGGGAGGAAAAGAAGACAATAAATTTTGTTAGCTTCACAAATGAAAGCTCTTATGATTTGTAAAAGAAAAAGCTTAGCGTTTTGCATTTCAAACCTTGATATCTATTTCAAAGAGTTTTGTTTGGTTGCTTCACAAATTCTACATGTAAATAAGAATCTATGGCCACCATAGTTACTTTGCTTCGTATCTCACAATTTAGAAAAAATAAATTTTACTCCTTTTAGAGGCAGCCAAGAAAGAACTTCAAACAGTTTTTTGTTTTGTTTTGTTTTGTTTGTTTTTTGTTTTTTTGTTTTTGGTGCTGGGGATCAAACTCAGGGCTTTGTGCTTGCAAGACAAGTACTCTAACCACTGAGCTAAAGATGGCTGAGGAGCCACCTTCAGATGGTGAATGATGTCAGAAATATAGTTCTTTGTTTCGCAAAAATATTAATCTAGCATATATCTAACAGTCTCAAAGAAACAATACACATAATACCAGACTAAGCTTTTCTAGTAGGAAGGAAGATCCCGTGTTTGCAGTCTTCAACAGTGAAAAAAAAATAACACTGGTCCTTCAGGTAATGGTTAATCACATATAAGTAGATTTACCTAATAAATCCTCTGCTTCAGAGTTACCCAGAAGTTTTTATCTGTAAATGTTTCTGTTTGAAAAAAAATCCATATATTGTTATGAAAAACTCCTTTAACTCTAATTAGAAGTAAACATTTAAAAGATGACTGTGGAAATGAGTAAATCGGTAATTTCCTTTTGAAATAAATGTAAACAGTGCATTCTAGATGGTTAGCGGACTATGATTTACTTATTACAGATATAGTGTGCTCAAACTAAGTATGTTTGTTGAAATATAGATATTTCACAAAGACCTTTTCCCCTTGGATAAATTTAAAAGATTCCACAATGTGGCAGGTAGGTGGTACATGGAGTCTTACAGCCTAAGCAAAGCAAACTTAGGAACAGATTTTAAAAAATAGATTAAGTGTTTTCTAAGCTACTGCTTGCCTACACTAGCCAGCTGAAGGCTTTAAATAATTTAATCCCTACAACAACTGCCAGCTCCAACTGGAAGTTTTAAACAAGGACTGGATTCACCGCGATGCCAACAGGTGCGATCTAATAGAGATTCCCTAAATCTGCTACTGATCTGTGTTTGTACGTGCATAGGACACTATATTCTTGAATTCAGCAGGGCACTAATTAAATTAATCCAAGTACCTTTTGTTTTCCTTCGTCTACCGCTATCATATGACTTAAGACAGTCTTCTAGGTTGCTCTGGGGGAATACTTAGCTCAGTGCCTATGAGGTTGTGCTCAGTGTTTCTTATCAAGAGCACTCTTATTACCATTTTAGTTTTAGAAAGCAAATTAACTCATAGATGACTTTCTTCCTCCTGTCATTTCTCTTTTTATCCAACTGACTTAATATATTAGCTCTTACTGAGAACCATTAGCATTGCTCAGAAAAAAATTTACTTTTGCTTTTTACACATTTATAAATGTATGAGAATGTACTTGTCGCTGTTTTATTCAAATGTATTTACAGAGAAAATTCACACATACTTAACTTTTATATAACCAAACCAAGATAATTTTTGCTACCAAGTAAAACTGGAAATACAAGAAAAGACTGCTGGCCACATGCTTGTAATCCCAGCTACTTGGGAAGCTGAGGCAGGAGGATCAAGTGTTCAAGGCCAGCCTGGATAAATGGCAGGATCCTTGTCTCAAAAAAAAAAAAAAAAAAAAAATCCCAAGAAAACTGTTATCATGGTCTCAGTAATCAATATATTATTATATTAGGAGCTTTGATGTAAAGGAAAAAGAAATTTAAAAACCAACAGCTGCCTGAATGTCTACATGCAAAAGAATGAAAGTGATCCTTTATCTTGCATTACATACAAAAATTAACTTAAACTGAGTGAAAGACCTAATCATAAACCAAGTGTGGTGGCGTATACCTGTGATCCCAGCACTCTGGGAGGCTGAGGCAGGAGAATCAAAGAAAGTTTAGGGAGACCATGTCTCAAGTTAATTAATAAAAAACTCAAAGGACTTGAGTAGACATTTCTCCAAAAAAGATACACAAAGGCCCAGCTCAGGGTAGATCAATGGTAGAGTGCTTGCCCAGCATTTGTAAAACCCTTGGTTCAGCTCCCCAGTTAAAACACACACACATTTTATTATCTCTAATGATCAAAAAATGCAAATCAAAACCATATAATAAGGTATTAGCATCTCGCACCCATTAGGATGACCACTATCAAAAACAACAATTAGAAAATAGCAAGTGTTTTCAAGGATATGGAGAAATTTGAGCCCTTCTGTGTTGTTTTTGGAGATGTAAAATTATGCAGCCGTTGTGAGAACTGGTATGGAGGTGCCTTACAAAATGAAAAATAGAATCACCACATGGTCCAGCACCTCAGAGTATGTATATCTAAAATAACTGAAAGTAGGGTTTGAAAGAGATATGCTTACACGTCTGTGTTCATCCTGCTGTCATTCACAAGAGCCAAGAGATGGAAACAAGCCAAATGTTAATCTTGACAGAGGAATAGAAAAAGAAAACGTGGTATAGACATAAAATAGATTATTTTAGATGGGCATAGTGGTGCATGCTTGTAATCCCAGCACTGGGGAGGCTGAGGCAGGAGGATGTTTGAGTTCAAGGCCAGCCTGAACTAGAGTGTGAGACCCTATCTCAAAAAAAAAAAAAAAGATCATTATCTTTTTTTTATAAGACTCCTATGAAGGATGACACATATGAAATTTAAAAAAGATGAACTGTTCTAAGTTAAAGAAGACTAAAAATTTTGTCACATGCTAAATATGAATGAACCTCAAAGACATTTTGCTAAGTGAAATAAGCTGCTGACAAAGGACAAATACTTTGCGATTCCACTCATACGAAGTGTCTCAAGTAGTCAAAATCATAGACACAAAAAGTAGAAAGATGGTTCATCTTTTATTTAGAACTGTTCCCCTTTTTTATTCACAGCAATGACATTTTTAAAAAGACGAGACTATCATTTTGCCACATGTCAATCCATCTGGCTATCTCTGCTGGTTTCCTCATTATTAGATGTCGAAGAAATATTTTGGCTACATACTACATTGTTGATTTGAGTTTTTTTCAATCAAGGGTGTGCAGTAAAGGATTGATCCAGCTGGATTTGGGTTGTTCAGGCTCTGCATAGTCAAAAGAAAGGCTTGGATGTTGACCTGCTCCTGGGAGATACCCCTCCAATTGTCCTGCCTGATAAGAGTCTTTGTGAGCCTTATGTAGACCTTGCCTGTACTCTACCAGTCTGACCATTTACGCTCACAGTTCCACTTACAGTGAACATGAGCTGGAGGTGCGAGGGATGGAATCCAGTGTATTGTGCTCTGCACAATAAGAGAAACTTCTCTAATAATGAACTATAGAAATGATCCCTAAAAGTATAGCCTTAGAATCCAGTGTCATGCACATGCTAGGCAAGCGCTGCACCACTGAGCTACATCCCCAGCCCAGCATCTGTTTTTATATGCCTGAAGTCCTGGACCATGTTGTACAAGTTTGACCTTGGTGGCCTGGAGACTGCATAGCTAAGATGCCTATGTGGTGGACCCCTTCGATAAAACCCTGGACACCAAGATGTGGGGGAACTTCTTTGACTGGTCCAGGCGCTTTATACATGTTGTCTGATATTGTTGCTGGAAAAAGCAAGCACCATTCCTGTGACTCTGCTGGAGAGGACAAGTGGAAGTTCACACTTGGTTTCTCCATAGTATCTAACTCCATGTGTCTATTGATATTGCTCTTTTTTTCTACTAGGGATTGAACCCAGTGTCTTTGCACTGAACTACATCTTCAGCCCTTTTTGTATTCTTTTTTATTGTGAGACAGGGTCTCACTAAGTCACTAAATTGCCCAGGCCGGGTTCAGACTTTCAATCCTTTTGCCTCAGCTTTGCAGAGTGCTGGGATTAGAGGCATGCCCTACCTCTCCCAGATGTTCATTTTGATCTGTATCCTTGCTCTGTCCTATTCTAGAGCTGTGAGTATAAGAGCTCTTTTGAGTTTCATAGGCCCCTCAAGTGAATCATCAAACCCAAGGATGGCTTTGGGGATCCCTGGCACAGATGGCAATTCATGGCATGGCAGTTTGCTTCATTCATGTATCTGAGGCCCTCCTGGCTTTCTCTAATATAAGGATATCTTTTTCCTTTGTAATAAAAAATATACTGCTAGGCATGGTGGTGTACACCTGTAATCCTAGCACTCAGAGAAGCTGAGGCAGGAGGATTTCAAATTTGAGCCCAGCCTAGGCAATTTAGCAAGACCCTGTCTCAAAATAAAAATAGTATTTTAAAAAGGTCCGGAGGTATAGCTCAGTGGTAGAGCGCCCCTATGTTCCATCCGCAGTACTGCAAAATAATAAATAAATAATCCCTGCTTCTAGCTGGGCGAGATGACGTTCTCCTTAATCCTAGCTACTCAGGCGCCCGAGGCAGGAGGATTACAACTCTGAGGTCAGCCTGGGAAATTTAGTGAGACTCTGTTCCAAAATAAAAGTTAAAAAGGACTGGGGCATACCTCTGTCATAGAGCACTCGCTCAGCATGCGTAAGCCCTGGATTCAATCCCGGGTACTAGAGAAAAAAGCCCTTAGATGTAGATGCATCTTTGGCTATTTCCCTCAAGGGAACTTCAAGCATGCATACTTCCCTCAGTCTTTGCTTGGAAAGGTGAATGTGCCGTGTGGTGACATATTTTTCTTTGCATTTTGTGCCTGGTAATCCTGAGAAAGGGGCCTAACAACGTCCAAGGGCATTTTGCTTCCGATCCAAAGATGTGAAATTGTACATCTAAGAAGCCAGCGTCTTCTCATGGAGTAGGAGTACACACTCATATCTGCAGTGAGTGCGTCAGTTTAGGGTCTGGAGGTCTGCTGAGCTTGGCTCTTTCAAGTAGCTGGGAGCCCGTGTGCAAGATTTTGCTTTAATTCCAAATCAAATGGGATGTATCTGGAGGGTTCGAGCAGCAGGGTGACAGGATGCTGACTACTGTGGACCAGATGGGAGGGATGGAGATGGCAGTCACTGGGAAGCACTCTGGATGGCTGAGCACGGGAGGCAGAACTCACTGCAGGCCCCAGGTGGAGGGCTTTGAGGCCTTGATTCCCACTGGCTGTTCTCAACTCATTAACTGAGTCCAGGGGGGATACCAAGGCAGGCCCGTTCCCAGGAATCTCTGAGCTCCTCTGACAGGAGGTTTTGGCTCAGGACTCCCTGACAGCCTTGCTCAACTTTTCATAACTACACAGAAGTCTAGTATGGTTGCACCTGACCTAGTTCAGATCAGCCTCGCATCACAGTCTGGCAGCTCCGCAAGTCTTTCCCAAGTCCCTTCCATTTTGTCTCATGGGGGTTTCCCATAATAAGTTATGTGTACATTTGATCCTGCCCTGGCATCGGCTTCTAGGAGAATCTGGGCAAGCGTAGAGATCACAGGAGGAGGGAGGAATATCAGCTGGGGTTTAGCTCAGTGGTTAGAATGCTTGCCTAGCAAGTGCAAGGCCCTGGGTTCGATCCCTGGCACCCCCCAAAAAAGGAGGAATATCAGCGGTGGGAGACAAACATGATAACCCAGCTGAGAGATGACAATAGCTTAGAGCAGGGTGGGGACAGTAGGAATGGAAATTATCAAATTTTGGCTTTCTTTAAAAGATAGAAATTAATCTGAAATGAATAAACATTTCTCAGATGAAGAAATAAAAATGTCAAATAAATATATGAAAAAGTGTTCAACATCACTGGTCATTCGAGAGATCAAATCAAAATAACGCTAAGATTCCATCTCACTCCAGAAAGAATAGCTACTATCAAGAAACCAACCAACAACAAGTGCTAGCAGGGCTGTAGGGAAAAAGGAACCCTTCTCTGCTGTAGGTGGGAATGTAGACTGGTCCAACCACTGTGGAAATCAGTATGGAGACTCCTCAAAGAACTACAGCTAAAAAAAAAAAAGAAAAAAAACCCTACAACTAGAGGTTCCATTTGACCCAGCTATTCCTCTGCTTGGTATCTTCCCAGAAGAATTAAAAACATCATATCACAGTGATATATGCACAGCCATGTTCATAGCAGCACAATTTGTAACAACTAAGTCTTGGAAACAGCCCAACAACTAATGAATGGCTAAAGAAGATGGAGTTTTTCTACACAATGGAGTACTACTCTGCAATAAAGAAGGATAAACTAGAGACATTTATAGGTAAATGGATGCACCTTGAGAACATACTCTTAAGGGAAATAAATCAGACACTCATGAGTACATATTGAATTGTTTCTCTGATATGAGAAACCGTAAGTGTAAATAAGGACAAAGAGGTATAATAGATAATATGTAAAAGCAAGATAATATTCAAAAGAGAGGAGAACTAGAAAGGGAGAAGGAGGAAAGAAGGAAGGGAAAAAGAAAGGAGAAAGGGAAAAAAATGGAAAAATTCAAATAAACCTGCTGTAAATAGGGAAGGGTGGGGGAGCAGAAGGGAGAAATGGGGAAGAGGGGGGAAATCAAGGTACATATGTACAGGTACAAAATAACCATGATGAATGTGATCATTATGTATACAATGTACCAATACATGTTCTTGTTAAAAAATAAATTTGAATAAATAAATAAAAGATAGAAATTAATGACAAAACAAACAAAGCAAAAAAAAAAAAAACAAAACCAGTCAGGGGTGGTGGCACACATCTATAATCCCAGCAACCCAGAGGCTGAGACAAGTTCAGGGCTAGCCTGGGCTACATAGAGAGTTCAAGGCCAACTTGGACTACATAGTAAAACTCTGCCTAAAAACAAAAACAAAAACAAAAAAAGAATAAAATAGGCCAGATGTGATGGCACACACCTGCAATCCCACACTCTGGGAGGCTGAAACAGGAGGATTGCAACTTTAAGCCCAGCCCAGGAAATTTAATAATTTAGCAAGGCCCTATCTCAAAATAAAAATGTAAAAGGGGTCGGGGACGTAGTGCAACCCCCTCAGTGCAAAGGTCAACCGGTGTAATCCCCAATACCATGGAGGAGAAAGAAGGAAGTGTCTTAGTTACTTTTCTCATTACTGAGACAAAATACCTGATGCCCAAGTTAAAGAAGGAAAGGTTTATTTCCGCTCACAGTTTGTAAAGATTTCAATTCATAATCGGCTGCCTCCAAGGCAGGGTGGCATGGCAGATGGATATCACAGAGAGGAAATGGTTCATGGTAGGCAGAAGGAAAGCAAAGCAAGCAAGCAAGGCTCCTTAGCATCTTCTTTCTACCCCTTTTATTTTCTATATAGGCTACTGGGATTAGGACAGGAGCCAAACCAAGCAATAGACTGATTTAGTAATCACACACCCTTATCCCAGCATCACACAACTCTAGATCCTGCCACCTCTGAAAATGCCCCACCTATGACTGCATGAGGCTTTGGGGGGACATCGAGACACAAACCATAACATGGGGAAGAAAGGAAAGAAGGAAGGAAGGAAGAAAGGGGAAAGAAATAAAAGAAGAAAGGAAGAGAGAAAGAAAGAAAGAAAGAAAGAAAGAAAGAAAGAAAGAAAGAAAGAAAGAAAGAAAGAAAGAAAGAAAAAGAAAATTACTAGACTTGCTGCTAGAATATGAGATATTACAGGAAGTGATAGATCAAAGATGACTCCATTGTTTTGGCCTAAGCAATTGAAAAGATGGAGATGCCTTTATCTAAGATGGAAAAGCCTGGGAGAAGAACATGTTTTGGTTTTTTTGGGTACTGGGGATCAAACCCAGGGCCTTGCACTTGCTACACAAGTACTCTACCACTGAGCTAAATCCTCAACCCCGGAAGAACACGTTTGAGGAATAAGACTAAAGGATTAATTTTAGACCTAGTAATTCTGAGCTACTATTAGATACCCAAAAGAAAATGTAACATGTACTATTATTTCATGAGTCCGGAGTTCATGATACAGGTATTGGCTGAATACCTGTATATTAATGTATAGCTGGTATTTAATGCCATAGAACCGAACGTGATCACCAAGAAAAAGATTATCATGGAAAAGTTTTAGAAACTGAGTCCTGGGGCATTCTAAATTTGGGGGTGAGGAGTAGTCATCAAGAGACAAGAGAGGTCATAGAAATTTAGAATTGTCTTAACTGCCTGGCAAAATTAACGTTTTAGTATGGAATGACCTCCTTTAAACATAATACTTTTTAGCTGGGTGTGGTGGCACATGCCTGTAATCCCAGCACTCTGGAGGCTGAGGCAGGAGGACCACCATGAGTTGAGGCTGGCCTGGGCTACATAGTGAGTTCACAGCCAGCCTCAACTAGCAAGACCCTGTCTCAATAAACAAACAAATAAATAAAACAAAGAGTAATACTTTTTTGCCTCAAAGTCTGCTCTGCATGACATTAAAGTAGCTACCTCAGGGTCTTTTCCTTAATAGTTGTCAGTACACCTTTTCCTGTGATTTTACTTTCAATCTTATTGTCTGTTTCAGTTGAATTTGCTATTTAAAAATATGATTTGAGAAGTTTTGTTTTTTACAGAGTTGAGTAACTCACATATAGTGACCACTGATTTATTTGACTTTGCTTCTCTCAATTTATTTGATTTGTTCTGCCATTTTTTTTTTTTTTTGGTTTTGTTTCATGTTACTCTTTCTTCCTGTACTTTGGTCCCAGACTTCTGTTTTTCCGTTCCATTTTGTTCTCTCTACTTCTCATTCCTATTGTTCTTCTGACTTACACTTATCTCTTCTGTTAGTGATTACCTTAGATATTTTAACATATCTTTGCAACAAGGTCTAGAACTAATCAATACATTTACTCTTCTCAGCAGTATAAGAACTGTAGAATACTTTAACTTTGATCACTGTAATATCAGGCAGAATGCTACCGTGCCCAGCATTTTAGTTCTGGACTTCCCTCCCGAAGTCAAATATGATTTTACAGAATGTTTCTTTAGATTTAGCCACATATTTATCAATGTCATCGATCACTAGTCCTATTTATAGACCAGACTATCTAGAATTGTTGCCCGAGGGTACAGCGTCTGGTGATTCCAGGCTCTTTCTGCCCCACTCAAAGAATTGGCCAAGACATCTGAAGAACTGTTAAACACAAACTTTTATTTAAAGTAAAAGAAGAAAAGGAAAGAGTGAACAAGAGAGAAGAAAGGAAGTGAAATAAAGAGTTAAGAGAAAAGAACAAGGAGAAATAGGTCTCGCAAGCAGGATGGGCCACTTCAGAAACAGGAGGACAGCAGAACAGCAAGATCATAGTACGTAGCATCAAAGTCAATGGCCACCGTCCTCCGAGAATCCAGTCCATTGGAGGTTGCTCTGTCCATGTATCCTGGCCATGATTGACAGGTCAAATCCATTGTGCATCAGGTTACGTGGTTACATCCTGTTCTTAGCTTCTGGTCTGGACCTTTGTGATTGATGGGTTACATCCTATCTCCCAGCCTGCGTGCTGTGCCCTAATCTACCTCAAGTAGAATGATTTCCCTCTACTTCAGAAATACTCTTTAGAATTTCTATCAATGAATAAATTTTATTCATAAACTGTACTTTTTGACTGAAAGTGTGTGTGTGTGTGTGTGTGTGTGTGTGTGTATTATGTGTGGTACTGGAGATTGAACCCAGGCAGTACTCTACGACTGAGCTACCTTACCAGCCCTTTTTATTTTTTATTTTGAGACAGGGCCTCACTAAGTTCTCCAGGCTGGTTTTTGACTTGTGATCCTTCTGCTTTAGCCTCCTGAGTAGCTGGGCTTACAGACATGCACCAACATACTTGGGTATTTTGCCTTCGTTCCTTTTTTTAAGCTGGGGATTGAACCCATGGCTTTTGCACTGAGCTTTATTCCCAGCCCTCTGTTTATTTTGGGACAAATTCTTGCTAAGTTGCTAAGTGGCCCGGGCTGGGCTTGAATTTTCAGTCCTCTTGCCCATCTCCCAGACTGCTGGGGTCAGAGTTGTGTACCACCACACCCAGCTTGAACTCATTCCTGAAAAATAGCTTTACTATTTATAAAATATTAAATTGGTAGGTGATTTCTCTCAGGTCATAAAAATCTTTATTCCAAAGTCTTCTGGTTTCCATTGTTGTTGTTGAGACATCAATGTCAGCCTCATTGCCATTGCTTTATAGTTAGTTTGTCATATTCCTTTTTTTTTTTTTTTTGGTGCTGGGGATTGAACTCGGGGCCTTGTGCTTACTAGGCAAGCACTCTAACCACTGAGCTAAATACCCAGCCCTGTCATATTCCTCCAGCTGATTTTGTAGTCTTTTCTTTTCCTACAGTTTTTCATCAATATATCTAAAGGTATATTGGGCCTCTTGAGCCTAAGGATTTTGTCTGTTATTAAAACTGGCAAATTCTCAGCCATTCTTATCTAGGAAATTTGTCTTTTCAAATTAATTATTGCCTTCTCAAACTTCAGTCAGATATATTTTAGACTTTCTCTCATTATAGGTTATATCTAGATATCCCCCAAAACCTCATGTGCTCATAGGCAGGGATTTTAAAAGGTGATTGGATTATTGGCATTTTTAGTTGACTTGCTATACAGGAGATGGTATCTAGTCAGAAAAAGTGGATCACTGTAGGCATGGCCTGAAAGGATTTATTATCCCACCTCATCGCCTCCCTTGAGCTCTGCTTCTATACTGTCCTAACATGAGCAGCTTCTCCTCCATTGTGCCCCTCTGCCACGATGTTCTACCTTAGAGCCAGTCAAATGTGGACTGAAACCTCTACAAACTGTGAGCCAAAATAAATCTCTCATCCTTTACGTTGTGGGTGTCAGATATTTTGTCCCAGCAAAGAAAAAAAGTAACCACGACAGATTTTGGCAGTGAGAATGGTGTTGTTGCTGTGACTGTACTTGACTTTGTGGTTTGACAGCTTTTGGAGCTGGTTTGTAGGAGGAGTTTTAAAAGGCTTGGAGATGCCAGCTGGAGAAACAGTGCTAGAATGCCATGAATCAGAGCTCAGAAGACCAAAACACTGATTAGAAAAGGCGAAGGGTAAAGACCAGGGTGAGGAGTTTGAGTTGAAATCATGAACTCCATTGGCAGTTGGACTCCAGGCCATGTATGTTATGTTCTGGCAAAAAAAAAAAAAAACTGGTCTACATTGTACTCGTGTCCTGAGACTTCGTAGTGGACTAAGAACAGAGGAATAATTAACCTGGCAGAGAAAATTTCAAGGCAGCCTAATAATGAACCTGTGGCTTGGGTATTGTTGGGGGCTTTTACAGAACAAACAGGAAAAGGCTGGAGATGTAACTCAGTGTTAGAGCTGTTGCTTTAGTATGCATGAGGGCCTGGCTTTGATCCCCAGCCCTGCAAAACATAAACAAAAAAACCACCACCACAAAAATTTTTTTAAAAAAGTAGAAACTCTCTACAGAATAGCGGCATGGTGGCATGTACCTGTATTCCACCTGCTGGGAGGGGAGGCTGAGACAGGTGGATCACCTTAGCCCAGGAGTTTGAGACTGGCCTGAGAACATGATGAGATCCTAACAGATAAAGAAAAAAAAAAGTGATATTTATTTGGAAACGAGCAGGGAGAGTTGCAATGTCAAACATGGGTACCATAAGAACCATGGGTATATTCAAAAGGGACAGGTAAAAGGAAACTTTTAAAGGCAAAATAAGGATTCCATACATTATTCTGAAACAGTAATCTTTGGCTACAAGGATCAATAAACCAGAGTGTTCGAGGATCAGTAACAAGGGTGGTTGCCAGGCCAAGGCTGGGTGGTGGCTGGATTTTTTGTCTACTTTGAAGTCCTAGGGTTGGCTCCCAGGGCCCCTGAAGGCTAAGGACACGCTCTACCCCGAAGCCATGCCCCGATCCCCTAGGAATGTTGCTGGTGCACAGATGCAAGGCTGTGGTTTTGGCAGTCTTTGGGTATAGATCTTGTTATCAGGCTTAAGTGCATGAGATCTCTTCTTTCATAACTTCCCAGATTTAGTTTATTTTAGTTAGCGCTTAATACGAGCAGCTTTGTTTTGTACATGTAGGTGGGTACTGGGAATTGAAATCAGGGCCTTCTCAGTGAGCTACATCCCAGCCCTTTTTTATTTTTTATTTTGACATAGGGCCTCCCTCAGTGACTAAATTGCCCCGCAGGGCTCAGACTTGTCACCCTCTCCCCTCTGCTTCCACATAATTGGGATTACAGGCATGTGACACAACACATGGCTAAATGACTTCATTTTGATGCTTGGTAACTTTCACTTTTTCTTCTTTTTTTCTTCTTTCCTTCCTTGCTTTTTTGTTTTGTTTTGTAGTGCTAGAGATCAAGCCTGAAGTGTCTGCTATGGCACTACCCTAGCAGCCCTGTGTATCATTTTAAATTTTCACACAGGGTCTCCCTAAGTTGCCCAGGCTGGCCTCGAACTTGTGATCCTCTTGTCTCAGCCTCCCAAGTAGCTGAGATTAAAGGCATGTGCCACCTCGCCCAGTCCATTTCCCCCTCTTGATCAAGACCTTTCTGTGAGAGCATCATTTTGATCAATCATCCTGTCATTAGGGTGTTTGTTTGTTCGTCATAGTCGGGTTCAGATTGTCCCTCAGTGTCTGGATAGACCTCTCCCAGTTTGTTGGTCAGGTTCCACATTGGAAGGAAGCGACTGGTGACCGGAAGTCAGTGTCAAAATGCTTTCACCACGTTTGAGCAATGAGGTGGTGCAGAGTCATCCCCAGGCTAAGCTCACCTAGAGTCCGTGGTGAATGCAGTTGAGACTCTTCCGTGGGCATTGGCTATCATCTGGATGCCCCAGGCTGGCATTGTTTTATTAGTAGTTGCACTTCTGCAGATCTTGACAGGCAATGGCACTTTAAAAGGAAATGAGGGCCAGGGATTTAGCTCAGTGGTTAGAGTACTTGCCTTGCAAGCACAAGGTCTTGAGTTCAATCTCCAGCACCGAAAAAAACAAAAACAAAAACAAAAACAAAACAAAAAAACAAATACACAAAAGGAAATGATCCCAGCGCTCAAGAGGCTGAGGCAGAAGGATCACTGCAAGGTTGAGGCCAGCCTGAACTACATAGTGAGACCCTGTCTCAAAAAAAAAAAAAAAAAAGAAATCCCAAATAAATAAATAAAAGGAAATGATGTAAAACAAAACAAACAAAAGCATAACAAATTCTATTTGTATTAAGGTGTAATGGCAACTAACCAAATAAAGCAAATGACCATGGGAAGCTATGAGAGACCTGTGGCTGTTGAACCTGGTCTTTTAATTTTTGCAGCTGGCTCTCAATTTTCTCAGAGGGATTTATCCGGGTACAACATGCAATATTAGCAATGGCACAGACATTTTTCTTATTTAACGAACAGTAATGTCAAGCAATTTCTATCTTTTCCACCAGTACTGAGGCTTAAACTCAGGGCCTTCATACAGCCCTCTTTTGAGACAGGGTCTCACTAAGTTGTCCAAGCTGGGCTTGAACTTGTGATCCTGCTTGCCTCAGACTCCCAGAGTTCTACAGTTACAGGCATGTGCCACCATGCCCACTAATCTAGAGAAACTTTATCATTTAACATCCCATGACTAAGTTGAATTAAGAGAGTGGTATAAAAACTGGGACTATCTATAATTTGAACAAGAGGTGCCTTGAGGATGTTGCCAACATTACCTACTGGGAGGCTAAAGAATGCCACTAAGCTACCCACAGGAGCTTTTGTGAGATTTTAACTACACCATTATTTTGTCAAGTTAAAAAAGTACACATAAGCAAGGAAAAATTAGGAGGGGCAGGGGTCTCCATAGACAGAGTCGAGTTTCTTAGTTCTGGTGTCAATATCTCACTTTGGTTTGTCATTCAGCTGTCTGGTGATGGCAGACGGGTTTAAAAGCTGACAAGTTCTCTTAGTTGGAGACTTGGAGCCAGATATTAGAGGAAACCAAAAGAATTTGAAATGGAGTCCAGTCGACATGTAGATTACAAGAACTTGAAAACAATGTACAGAGCTATAATCTGTGAAAGAGTATATTATAGTTTTTCTTGGAAACAATTTTTCTCTCCACAAGCATCATCCTGAGTTCTAGCATGGATGATAAAGAAAAGCCAACTTGTTTGGAAATGTTTAGCTTTATGAGATTTGCCTTGATGCTTTGCATGAGTGTAATGAGAAAAGTGATCAACTGTGCAGGAAAATTTTTTTGCAAGAGAAAGAATTTTGTTTGATAAACTTTTGAGCCCTATGTGGGGGTGCAGGCCTGTATTCAGAGCTCACCACAGTGAGGCAGGAGGACTGCAAGTTTGAGGTCAGACTGGGCAATTTAATGAGATCTTGTCTCAAAAAGATAAAAGGGCTGGGGGCAGAGTTCAGAAGTAGAGCACTTGCCTAGCATGTAACAGGCCTGGATTTAGTCTCTAGTAGTATAAAAAATATATATAAATACAATAAAATCTTTGTCCTAATGTAAAGTGGAGCAAGTGCAAGGCCCTGAGTTCGATCCCCAGAACCTCCCCCCAAAAATAAATAAAATGGAGTATCCGCAAGCAATATAGGACAAAACTGAAGGTTAAGTATCATAGACGGTTTGAGCAACTTGTACAGAGTCTCAGCCAAGTTGTAAAAGGTTTATGAAAGATTAATTTTGTGAAAAGAATTTTGCATGTAATCAAGATAGATAGGGTGTGGTAAGTATTAAAAAAGATAATAGTGGTTAAGGCATTTACTATACTAGCAGAATATACATTTTGTATATTTTGTATATGTTTGTATATACAAACAATAATGTTTGTATATTCTGCTATAAAAAAATAGAGCAAACAGGTCTGCAGCATATTCAACGTTAAACCCTGAAATAAATTCTGATCACTTTCTGCTAAGTCAAATAGAGCTTGATTTGTCTCTGCTAGTGTAGAGATAAATCATATTAATAGTAAAATTTTAAAAATTAAAATAATTACAAGTATTTCCAAAAATTGGATATTAATATGCTGATAGCAAACAAGAATTTAGTAGTGCTGTCTTCCCTCACTCCCAGCTCTTACCTACTTCTCCCAAACCCAGAAAGCACAGTTTGTCACACTTGGGTTTAAGTCCCTGCTCTGCCCCTCACTGCCTGGGTGACCTTGAGCAAGTCACTTTGCCTTTCAGAGGCTCAATTTTCTTGTCTGTAAAATGGAGACAATAATACTAATTCCTCAAAGAATACTTTTAAACATTAGAGGGCTAGGAGTGGTGGTGCTACCTGTAAGCCCAGCACTCTGAGAGGCTGAGGCAGGAGGATTCCAAGTTTGGGCCCATCTGAGCAATTTGGGGAGACCCTGTCTTGAAAAGGGGGTGGGAAGTGGCGGAGGAGCCCAGTGCAAAGGCCCTGGGTTCAGTCCCCATTTCGGGGGGGGGGGGAATTAGTGATAATGGATGTAAGACCTTTAGCAGTGCCCAGCACTGCAAGCCTGCTACAACACAGGGCAGTCTCCCTCCCAGGAAAGATTGTGGGCTACCAAAGGAGATGAATCAGTGTACAGATTCCTCCTGAGATTTCAGAAATGTTTATTAACAGATGGGATACACACCCCCATATGCAGCTATCAGTGGGACATTTTAGTAATCTTGAACTGATCTGTCCCTTCCTCACCGCCCCTCTCATCAGCGCTCCCTTGGGGTTGGCAGAAGCAGCGGTTGCAAGCCACTTTCCACGCGACTCCCCCCATCCCTCTACCCAGCAGAAGCCTGCGCACACCTCTTAGGGCTTCTCCATCATCCCGTGAGCTAGGGGGATTGAGGCCACGCCCATACCCAGCCCTGTAGCGTTTAGGGGGCCCGCAGGCTGCAGGCAGCTATTGGAAGGAATCTAGCGGAGATTGTGGGGGTTGTGCTGATGTGGCTGTGCCTCTCCCTTTCTCCTCCCTGCC
>PVJO010007784.1:0-79556 GCA_004026905.1 Hystrix cristata | reverse complement strand
AAGTTTCCTTTCTCCACACATTCTTGCCAGCATTTGTTATTGGTTGAGTTCTTTATGATAGCCATTCTTTCTGCAGTGAGATGGGATCTCAGTGTTACTTTAATTTGTATTTCTTATATGGCCAGTGATGTGGAATATTTTTTCTTTTTTTTTTTTTTTTTGTTTTTTTGTTTTTTGTGGTGCCGGGGATCGAACTCAGGCCCTTGTGCTTGCAAGGCAAGCACTCTAATCACTGAGCTAAATCCCCAGCCCCACTGTGGAATATTTTTTCATGTATTTATTGGCCATTTGTATTTATTCATCTGAGAAATGTCTATTCAATTCAGATGCCCATTTACTAATTAGGTCTTTACATTTGTGGGGTCTAATTTTTTTGAGTTCTTAGATTCTAGATATTAGTTCTGTGAGAAGTAGCTTGCAATAATTTTTCCACATTCTGTCGGTTGTCTCTTCACTCTGTTAGTGGATTCTTTGCTGTGCAGAAGCTTTTTATTGATGAGAACCTATTTGTTGATTCTTAGTGTTATTTCTTGTGCAATTGGGATTTTGTTCAGAAAGTTTTTGCCTGCACCTTTGTCTTCAAGATGTTTACCTATTTTGTCTCCTAGCACACTAAGTATTTCTGCTCAAATGTTTAGATCTTCGATCTATTTTGATTTCAGTTTAGTGCATGGTGAGAGATATGGGTCTAATTTTAGTCTTTGGCATATGGTTAGCCAGTGTTTCCAGCAGAATTTGTTAAAGAGCTTATTTTTTTTTTCCAGCGAAGACATTTGCCCTCTTTGTAAAAACTAAGCTGAGTTTGCCTGGAGTAGATTCTGTATCTTCTATTCTGCTCCACTGACCTACAAGTCTAGTGTTCTTTTGTTTTTGTTTTTGCCGATACTATGCTGTTTTTATTACTGTAGATGTGTAGTATAACCTGGATTTTGATGCACCCTGCCTTGGCCTTCTTGCCCAGAATTGCTTTTGCTATTTTAAGTCTCTTGTGGTTTCATATGAACTTTAGTATTGCTTTGACCAGTTCTGTAAGGAATGCTAGTGTTATTTTGATTGGAATTGCATTAACTCTATATAACTGTTTTGGAAGTATGGCCATTTTGACTGTACTCATTCTGCCTACCCAGGACCAGAGGACATCTTTCCATTGTCCGATATCCTCTTCAATTTCCTTTTTCAGAGTTCTACAGTTTTCACTGTGGAGATCTTTCCCTTCCTTGGCTGGGTTAATTTCTAAGCATTTCATTTTTTTTTGATGCTATTGTGAAGGGTACTGTTTCACTAATTTCCCTCTTGGTGAGTTTGTTATTGGTGTACCAGAACAGTATGGATTTCTTAGTGATGGCTCTGTATCCTCTACGTTACTGAATTTGGATATTAGTTCTAGGAGTCTTTTGGTGGAGGTTTTGGGGTCTTCTACATAGAGGATCATGCCATTAGCAAATAGTGATAATTTAACTTCTTCCTTCACTATCCATGTGACTTTTATTTATTTCTCTTGTCTTGTCTTGTTGTTCTAGCTAATTTTTCAAGAACTATATTAAATAAAAGTGGTGATAGTAGACATCCTTGTCTTGTTCTTGATTTTAGAGGGAAAGCTTTCAGCTTGTCTCCATTTAGTATGATGTTGACAGTTGGTTTGTCACAGATGGCTTTTATCAGCTTGAGATAAAGACCTTCTATTCCTATTTTCTTCAGGATTTTTTTCATGAATGTACATTGGATTTTTTCAAATGCTTTTTATCTATGATATGATTGCATAATTTTTGTCCTGGCTTCTGTTAATGTGATGTATTACATTTATTGATTTATATATGTTGAACCATCCCTGCATGCCTGGAATGAATCCTACCTGGTCCTGATGTATGATCTTTTTGATGATTTGCTGCATTCTGTTTGCCAAAATCTTATCGAGGATTTTTGCATCTGTGTTCATTAAAGTGATTATTCAAGAGAGTATTGTTTCATTTCCCTGTGATTGCAGAGTTCATGTGGTTTCTTTTGCCATTGATTTCCAGTTTCGTTGCACTATGATCTGATAACATGCATGGGCCAATTTCAATGTTTCTGCATTTACTTAAGCATGCTTTCTTGGCTAGTATTTGGTCTATTTTGGAGAAAGTACCATGTGCTGCTGAGAAGAATGTGTATTCTGTTGTTGTTGAATGGAACACTGTAGCTATCTTTTAAGTCCATTTGTTCAAAGGTTTGGTTCAACTCTGATATTTATTTGTTGATTTTTTTGTCTAATTGATCTGTCCATTTGTAACAGTAGAGTACTGAGGTCTCACATGAGTATTGTATTGGTGTTTATCTGATTTTTCATGTCCATTATTGTTTGTTTTATGAAGTTGGGGACACTGATATTTCGGGCATATGTATTTATTATTGTTAATTCTTTATGTTGAATTGTTCCCTTAAGTAATAAGTTGCGACATTCTTTGTCTCCTCTTTTCAATCTTAGCTTGATATCCAATTTGTCTGAAATTAGGATAGCAACTCATGCTTTTTTCTGGGTTTGTACTGCATGGGATATTGTTTTCCGTCCTTTGCTTTTTAATCTGTGAGCATTTTTTCATATTAAATGTATTTCTTGTATGTTACATATATTTTGAGTTTTATTTCTTGATCCATTCTGCCAGTCTGTGTCTTTTGTTGGGGCAATTGAGATCATTCATATTTAGAACTATTACCGAGAAATATTAACTTATTCCGGTTACTGCATTATTTTTCTGTGGCCCATTTTCTCATCCTTCCTTTTCGCTTCGCTGTTCATTCCACCTGGTGTATTCATTCTTTTTGGCTTCTTGACATTATTGGCTTCATTTTCTTTTTCTAGAATATCCTTGAGAATTTTTTGTAATGCTGGTTTGGTGGTCATGAATTTCTTTAGGTGCTCCTTGTCAGGAAAATACCTTATTTTTCCATCAAATTTAAAGGAAAAAGTTGCAGGATACATACATTACTTTTGGAAGTTGTTATCTTGTAGGGCTTGAAATGCTTCACCCCAAGCCCTTCTGACATTTTGCGTTTGTGTAGAGAAGTCTGCTGTGATTCTAATGGGTTTACCTTTGTATTTTATTTGTTGCCTTTTTCAAATCACTTTTAAGGATTTGTCCCTGTGATGGACTTTTGGAATTTTGAGTATAATGACATTGAGAAGTTCTCTTTTGGTCATGGCTATGTGGTGCTCTATATGCCTCACTTATTTGTATGTTTATTTCTTTCCCTATATTTTGGAAGTTTTCTGCCATAATTTCTGTGAACAGGCTTTTTATACTTATACTATTTGTGTTGGCTTCTGTTTTTTTTTTTTAACTTACTCTAATTATTTTTAGATTCATCTTCTTTGCATCATCTAGCAGTTGTCGAATTAACTTTTAGTTTTCTTTTGCTATTTTTAAGATTCTTTGAGTGACAGGTTTTTGAAGGAATGATTGTATTCTAGTTCTGAAATTCTGTCCTCATATTGGTCCATCTGCCCATATTTTCAGTATGATTTTTAATCTCCTGGATTTCAGATTGAAACCTTTTATGCACTCTTATTCTTTGGTAAGTTGCAATCATGTTTTGTATCATTTTTTAGCTCATTTAATCTAGCTTTCTATTAGTGTCTTCCTAGGGCTGCTGCACCTTTTTGGTTATTCCATGATCTGTTTAGTTATACCTTCTCTAACTTATTCTTCCCCTTAATGGCCCCTGTATTGGCTATGGGGGAGTTGGAGGTTTGGGAGCACATTTTGTTGCCTTTTCTTACCATGTTTCTATTGTTTTTCGTTCACTTTTTTGTATTGAGATGCATTATGAATGCTTATAGTCTAAAGATTTTGTTACTAGTATATAGATCTGCTTAGTTTCTTTTCAGTGATGTACTTTGGGTGTGACTAATTATAATCTCTTTCCACGGCACGAAGATTTGACCACTTTGGTTATATTTTTTTTAGGGGGGATGCAGTGTAGTTAGTCCAGCAGCCAAGTTCTCTTGGAATGTGCTGTAGTATTTTTAAAGTCACAAAGTCTATCTGAGTGTAGCCAGAGAGAGAAATTGTGACAATAATGTGACCTTGTTAATATCAAGTGAAACAGCTACAGTAATATTTCCCCAAACAAATTAGATACTAAGATGCCATAAGAACCAGTCGTGTACCACCCTTATTCCTATAGAAGAAACTGTCCATTATGATGTAAACATTAAGGGAACCCAGGTATTGAGTTATAGCTAATACATAGTAAATGTACTAGCTATAGCTCTCTTAATGGTAGAAAAGAATTTAACAATAATTTTATGGAGTTAACTATCAAAATATTAACAAAGCTTTGGTTATACTATTAAAGATTTAGGGTTTGTGAATGGGGGATGCAAAAGGAAAATGCTGAAACCTTAAACTGTGTGATAGGAGAAAGATGAAAGAGAACTGATACAAAGGATCTTATTGGGGAGTAGAAGGATGTTTATAATATTTGGTAAATGTAAGCTAAAACCTAAAAAGGAATAGAAGACAAAAGAAAAAGAGAGAGAAAAAGAAAGCCACTTATGTGGAGAGTAGAAGGAAGAGAGAAGTAATTAAGGGGAGAAAATTTAAAAGGGAGAAGAGGAAAAAACAGAGAAATAAAAGAAGAGATTAGAGGCAAGGCTGAAGGACAAAGGGACATTACTCAAGCCTTGGAAAACTGATGAAGAAGACAGGAGCAAAAGGAGGAGGAGGAGGAAGAGAAGGAGGAAGAGAAGGAGGAGGAGGAGGAGGAGGAGGAGGAGGAGGAGGAGGAGGAGGAAGAAGAAGAAGAAGAAGAAGAAGAAGAAGAAGAAGAAGAAGAAGAAAACAAAACAAAACCTAGAAACAATGCTCACACTCACCAGAAAACAAAAACAATAAAAAAAAAACCAAATGAACAAAAAAATCTAAAAATCCAGAAGCAGAGAAAAAAACCCCAAAACCATAAAAAACAAAAAAAATTCTGTGATTTCAAGCCTGTAGTTATCTTCTGGTGTCTATAATTTTATGGTAGTGTCCAATTCTATTTATGACTTTGCTCTCACTGGTAGATAAAGGAGGCAGTCAGAGCCCAGAGCCATGCAGGTTAATCACCAGGAAGCTGGCAGGAGGACTACTGAGGGGAGCCAGTTCAAATACATGGAATTTCAAGCTGAACCTGGCCTCTGGTTATGGGAGTGGGGCCTGAGTTGTTTAGCTTATTACACGCTGGGTGCCTCTTGCCAGCCCTACCATGGCTACCAGACCTTGGACGTCTCCCATGGTTGTCCCTCTCCCAGTCACTGTGGGAATTTAACACTGGGAGCCCTGGGGTGAAACCAACATTTGGCTGCTCTGAGTCCCAGGTTCAATTGACCCCACTCTAGAATGGCATTTGGCCAAGCACTCTCTCCAGGGGATATGGCAGATGCTTGGACTGGTACTACTTACCAGAATACCACTTACCACTGCTGTGCTCCACTGGTGTATTTCTCCCTGGTGGCCTCTGGAGTTACCTACTTTCACTGTGTTCCCAGATTTTGGGTGCTGGAGTCTCATTCTAAAAGTGATTTCTAGGTTCTTTCTTTCCTGAGCAAACAATTGGTCAAACAAGCACAAACAGTAGCAATATTTTATTAAAAGTAGGGAAAAGGAAACAGGTTCTGCAGAACAAATTTTGATCAAGGATAAGTAGAAAAAGAAATACACTCTACAACATGAGGGTGCGCCACCATGCAAGAGAAAACATGGTGGCAAAAATTGAATGTGGACTGTTCTTTTTGTATCACCCACTCGTCAGGCTGACATCACATCTAGATCATCCTACTGAAAACCTGTTCAAGTTCTTATGAGAATTCCACGTGCAAGGCTTTGGGAACTGTTCTGTGCATGTGTTCCAGGATCTTGTCACACCTCCTTTCCCAGCTGGTCTTAGCCATGCCCTACCTGCATGTCCTAACTATGTCTCTGTAGATTCGGTCTTCCTTTTTCATGAGCTATGAGTCAAGAGCCAGGGAGGAAGTGCAGATTGCCCCTTCTTTTTCCATGTTTTGGTCTGTCTCTTCAATTTCTCTATAGGTTCCAGTTTTTCCATAAGATCTTTCTTACATTCCAGGGATTAATCTCTCTCCTTTTCTTCCCCAAGTTGTTATTTTCCAGGGTCTGCATTCCAAACTTTGGAGAGGCTTGGAATCTGCATTTTAAATAAACATCTGAACGTTGAATGAGAAATACATCAGTGTAGTTTTTTGTGTGCTTACTACAAGCATAAGTTTTTTGAGACAATTGTAGTGGTTTAAAATTTTTCTTTAATTTCAGAGTTATTCCTTGAGAGGACTCTCAGTCTTTTCAATAGTGTACAAATGGATATATATGTACCACTTAAGAACATTTTTCTAAATGCTTTGTCTGTTTACGTTTTCATCTTTAATATGCCCCTTTTATAATTATGATGACCTGAGAATTCCTTATGAGATCATGTCCTTTTAGATTCATTCTCCTTTTCTTTTCTTAGGAATTATTTTTTGTTGCATAAAGAGACTTCTATTTGGGCTGGGGATTTAGCTCAGTGATTAGAGTGCTTGCCTTGCAAGCACAAGGGCCTGAGTTCGATCCCTGGTACCACAAAAAAAAAAAAAAGAGACTTTTATTTTTGAGAACTTCCAACTCTCTTAATACACTTTTTGTATTAGGCTCTTAGTTCACGAGTTCATAATATTTTCTCTAAACTTAAATGCTTCATGTTACCGAGAAAATCAGCAGTTGCTTCATTTTAAATGTCATTTTTTTAAAAAATGCATTATCTTATTTAAGAATTACCCCTCTAATTATTGCCTCATGATGCTATAGAACATAGTAATATACAGTTTCATTGCTTTTCTAGGAGGCCACTACAAAATTTCCCATTCCAGAGTTTAAACAGGGGTTATTTCCCCATGATAGATTACTGTAGCCGAACTCCTGACCTACAAGCTTATTTTAAATAAGAAATTCTGAATATCTAGCTCGGAATTGAAAAGTCTTAGCTGAATGTTTGGAGAAATGATTTTTTATTTAATGACTATCCTTTAGATTTCTACTATAAAATTCACACTACGCTTATTAAACACCCAAAAAGAAATGTTTTGTGTCTATTTAGCTAAAGCAAAATGTTACTTCTGATGAATACTCTTCCTGTATTAATACCTTCTTTGATTAGTAAGTTTTACTCTGTGTGTGTGTGTGTGTGTGTGTGTGTGTGTGTGTGTGTGTTGCTAGGGACTGAACCCAAGGTCTCACACATGCTAGGCAAGCCATCCAACCCCATATTTTACTGTTTTTAAATTTAATATTCTGACAATACAGATGAAACAATGGCACACAAATATTCTAGCTGGGGAAATGTACTTCTGAAGTTTGAGATACTTTTGCTTGAATTTAATAATTTTAAAAATTCTTCTAATTTTTTATTAAATATAAATTATGTATTTATTTAATATAGAGACAATTACATAATCTTTTGACTTTTATTTCCATACATTAATAAAGTATTAAAACCGTAGGGTACTATAAACACTCATTAATTCTTTTTAAACTTAGCTTCCACTTCTGTGCAAAATCATGAATAAGAACAGAGAAATATGATAAAAACATAGACTACTTTGTTCCTTTGAATATCTTACGTGGTACTAATAGTTTATCTTCATAATTCTTCAATAACAGTATACTTGTATCAACATGATATGCATTTAATTAGAAATCATTTAAAACAAATTCAAAGTGTAGATGAATTATTCCAACTAATAGATTTCTGTTTCCAAGGCATCAACTGAATTTAATCTCTACACTCCTATTGCTATGACTCACTAACACCAATGTGACACTTCTTAAAATCAAGTACGATATTAAACTATGAAAGATATAAGCTTCAGTAATCTACTGTTGCTGTTGTTTTCCCTTTTAGTCCAGATGGAGAAACTGTTATATAGTACACATTTCAATGTGACATCTATATCTTTTTATAAGACACAGATAAATAAGATTGGGTACTAGTGAATCTGGGAAATGAAAAGTGATTAGTGACCTAGAGGTCCAGATCTGTAGCATTCATATTTAAGGATTTCCCTTACAGGCGGAGATAAAAGAAGTAGTGTGAGTTCTGCAACCATACTTCAACTGGGTAAAGTGATTAAATTGCCCATTTAAAGTTTTCAATGTTTATAGGAGATATTTTCATCCTGCTCCCGAGAGAAATTTGAACTAATTCAAAACATTGCATATAATTAATTTTTTAAAAAGTCAGAATGGATGATTTTAAAATAAATGTTATTTGACATAGTCATTTGTTATAAAATTTGAAAATTTATGTGAAAGTTCTCATTTGTAGTCAGCGAGACTGCGCTTGATTCTTAAGAATACTGCCTTTAACACTTCTACAATATTTCAGTATTTCCTGGTTTAAACAAGAGATAGCTTTCCAGACTGAGGTTGCTGTGTGTGTGACCTCAAAAGATGATAGTAAGACACTGTTCAAAAAAAATGCTTTCTAATTCCCATCCAGTTGGATTATACAGATATATTTAGCATAGTTTATTTCATACCTTATTTATAAAATAATTTTAAAATATTTTGATCAAATGTTACCATAGTTTTCTTCTAAGGCAATATTTATGTAGTCACAAATGCAAGGAAATCATTTGTGACAACATTTTTGGAAACTTCACACACAAAAACTTCTCAAAATAAGAGCACCAGATGTAAGAATGTTCTATAAAAATAGCAAATTATTGTTGAAAACAATTGGTAAGTAAATAAAAAGAAATATTATTTCAGCATAGAATCTCACTAAGTTTAAGGTGCAAAGAAATACATTATCTGCAAAATTTATGTATTCATCACACAGTAAAATCATAGCATACTGAAACCCGGAAGTCCAATTTATTTGAAAACACAAAATTACCTCAATTTGTAGTCAAACAATGGAGTGGAAGATGTATTTTAGAGTAAATATTTATCTTATTTTCCACTTTTTTTTTTTTTTTGGCGCTAGGGATCGAACTCAGGACCTTGTGCTTGGACTGTAACCTCTGAGCTAAATCCCCAGCCCCTCCACTTTTTTACTTTTCAGAATTATAGGTAATTTAGGTTTGAAAAAATAAAAGAATTAAATACTGTTACTTGTCACTAGATGGCGGTAACTCCAAGATGGGTCTCATGCAGAAAAGCAGAAAAGAATGGACATTTTTATTCGTACCAAAGATGAAGATATGTAATAACCTTGATTGAGATTTTAGTGGTGGTGGTACAAAGAGTGTGTGTCTCTTGGGGAAGGTAGGATGGAAGAGTGCGTGTGTATGAAGTCTTAAAATTTGTGTTGCAGACATGGCCCATTGCTTACATGAGAATTAAAATAAAATTAAAACCAAATAAAGAATTAGAAAAATGCCAAATGTCATATGATGAAACATTGAACATGTTCATTCTCACATATTTTCCTTAAATGAAGATGGTTAGTATTTGTATTTCAAACCGAATAATTTATGAATCATGTTAACAGTGTTCATAGTACCTTTTGTTGATGGAGACTGATGACATATTTTAATATGGAAGCAGGTCCCATCTTCCACTGGACATTTTATTTCTATTCAGAGATTTTGGGCTCAAAGTACATCATTTGGCTCTATATTTTAAGGAAAGAGGTTGGATAAATTTTTGGAAAATGTACTCTTGAGCTTGAAATGAATGTATTTTATGTTTATTAGTACATGTTTGCACTATATAAACGATTAAACTCCTCGTGGGGAGTTGGTACTTGTACATATGCATCTTATTTCTTTTTACATCCCCTTCTCCCCCCTTGAATGCATCTTTCCTTTTTTGTTTTCTCCTCTCCTCCTTCCCCTTCCACCAATCACTTGATCCCTTTGCATGAGAGAAAGATCTAGCTGCCTACTTCCTATTATCTAACTTTTATTTTCTTCTTTATTTATATTTTGGCTTTCTTGTATAAAAGGAACCATGTGGTATTTAATTTTGTGTGTATGATTTATTTCACTTAACATTATGGTTTCAAGGTGCGTCCATTTTCCCACAAATGACTCAAGTTTATCTTTCTAGGGAGAGCAGAGTAGTACTTCACGGTGCATAAATATCACAATTTCTTTATCTGTTCATCTCTTGTTGGACTTATATGCTGCTTTCAAGATTGAACTATTATGAATTGTGCTGTTGTAAACATTAGTACGCATGTATTTCTATAATACGATGTCTTTAACTCTTTGGGGAAGATACCTAGAAAGGGAAGAGCTAGGTAGAATGAAATTTTTGAGACTCCGAGTGATGATGACTGCTATCAATGGATATTTATATTGTGTATGAAAAGCCCTCCCAAAACAATAAAGATAAGTGTGATTTGCCACAGTAAAGGCCACATAGTGAGATGTTAGTGAGCAGCATGAAACAGTTCATGCTTACAAAACTTTTCAGAAGTCAGCATCTACACAGGATCCAGACATGAGTTTACTTTAAAGGGTATTTGGTTCTTTCATCAAACATCAGATAGAGGTAAAAATTTCCTGCTGAAACCTTCAAATTTCCTACTCTAGCCATATAATTACATCGAGATCTGACATCTTGGCAGGTGGAAACAGTTCCATAGAATGAGGAATGTGACATGTTTTAAAAAAAGAGAAGTAATCGGATTTCTTAGAGGCAAAAAATCAAAGCCAATTAACTTTCACAGAGCAAGACAAAACCTGTTGAAAATTCTGATAGAAGAGAAATGATTTTGGAGACAATGGAGGTTTGTATTCTTTCAAGCAACTGTTTTACACAACTACTGCTCTGTTTATACCTGTCAGACTTCCCTGTGAACTTGAGGAAAGCATAAGAGATTCAAGTAGTATCTCTTTTATCTGTAATCATTGTGAAAAGTTAATTTGGAACATAAACCGAAGGACTCGTCTTTATTTCTCATGACTCTTACTCCTATCTGCCAGCTGTATTTACTGTTGTATCCTTGCTTCAGCCACAAAGACTGTCCTTATCCCAAGTCTCCACCCAGTTTCACCTAACTGACTTCACTTGATCCTCCATGATGGCTCAAGCATCAGCTCTCCTGAGAAGCCGTCCCTGATGCTATGCTACCCTGTTTGCCCAAAAATAAGACCTAACTGGAAAATAATCAGCCTTGAAAGCTAGAGCTCAGTTGTGCAGTGTCATGGCTAATGTGTTGCAGAAGATTACGCTGCACTATTCTTTTGCTCAGTGGCTGACTATAACAGCAGGCGAGGTTAGGAGAGGCTGACTGGGGAGTTGGAATTTTCGATCTCCAATTTTAAAGGGTGTTTATTTTCTGGTTAGGTCTCATTTTCAGGGAAACACGGTAGGGTTGCCAGATTTAGCAAATATACCAGAAGCCTATTGAATTTGAATTTCAGATCGGCAATGAACAATTTTTTATATAAGCATGTGCTAAATATTGTGTCCTGCATTTTGATTTTCTAAATCTGGAAAGCCTACTTTAGTTAAGGGCTTTGCAGTCATAACCAAATTCAGTGTTTCATTGACCATATCAAATAATTCCCTATAAGAATGTGTTTAACACTGTTTGCTTTGTACACTTAGGAAAGAAGTGACTGTGTCTCTGTGAGACAATTGATTAGAAAATGTACTTAGGTTAATGCAAATTGGACTTCAACTCAAAATTCTATGTTGTTCTTTTGTGGCCTGATTACACTATGTTTACATCTTTTTAAAAAAAATTTATTTTAATGATACGTTTTAGATGTACATAGTGATAACATTCATCACAGGGGATTTATACCTGTACATGACATATCTTGTTGTATCTTTTTTTCCCGTTCCCCTCTCCTCACCCCCTCCTCCCTCCCTATCTACAAAAGCATGTTTCCATTTTTCCTTTCCATTTCTTATTTCTCTTGTCCCTCTGTTCCATTCCCCCTCCCTTGTTCCCTTTCCCATTTGGACATTTTCTTCCCTTTCCCAATATAATACATTTTAGTCTTTATTTATATTTTCAGTTTCTCACACCAGAGAAACAATGCGGTATTTAAACATGTGTGTCCAATTTATTTCACTTAAGAGTATGGTCTCAAGATGCATCCATTTACCTAGGAATATATCATGCTTATCTTTCTTTATGGCAGAGTAGTACTCCATTGTATAAAAGAACCACATTTTCTTTATCCATTCTGCTGTTGATGGGGATTTGGGCTGTTTCCAAGATTTAGCTATTACAAACTGTGCTGCTATGAACATGGGTGTGCATATATCGCTGTGGTGTGATGCTTTTAATTCTTTTGGGAAGATACCAAGAAGTGGAATAGCTGGATCAAATGGAGTCTCTAGTCCTAGTTCCCTGAGAAATCTCCACATTGATTTCCATAGCGGTTGCACCAGTCTACATTCCCACCAACAATGGAGAAGGGTTTCTTTTTCTCCACAGCCCCTCCAGCATTTGTTATTGGCTGATTTGTTGATAATAGCCATTCTTTCTGGCATGAGGTGGGATCTCAAGGTTGTTTTAATTTGCATCTTTTGAATGACCAGTGATGTTGAACATTTTTTCATATGTCTCTCTGCTGTTTCTACTTCTTCATCTGAGAAGTGTCTATGTTTACATCTTTACTTTTTGCATCTCCTAAGTGTGGCACAGGAATAGTCTGCTATTGCTAATTGATAAGCATTCTGTGTGACAGAGCAACCTAATAAAAGAAGAGTTACTCAATTTATTTCCATAGAAAGCAAGGATTTATACCTAAATGTCATCACTAATAACTAACAATGGATTAAAATGTAGTTATGTATGAAATATAAATATGTTCTTAGGCATCGTTGAAGATGCCACCCTAACTGCCAGTGGCTGAAAAAAACTCTCTGCTAACTTCTTTAACTTAATAATGGATATCCATCTTTAAAACATTAAAAACAGATGTCACTGCATTACTTCACTGCTGATGTATGTAATATAAATGACACACTAATTAATTTAGTGCAGTATAAATGTACTGATTATTTATCACAGCTGACAATAGAATTATGAAAACATCCAATTACAATCAGTGATAATTAATTATTGATTGATTTTATGCTATAGACACATTAATATGATACACTTAATTACACAGTAGAGGGATTGTTTTTCTGTTTATATGCAGACATCATTTGAATTTATAAGTTTTATTTAAAAGCAAAAGATGTAATTTGAGTAATATGTGTTGATCCAAATTAAATGGAACATGCTTGGGATATGAGCTTTTGAGCAAGACCATATAAATTTAAACATGCCACTCAACTGTACATCGTTGAGAAGGCCAGTGGTTTTACTTCCTAGAACCACACAGCTTTCAACATTTAATCACACAGTCTGCACAGTATGTAATCAAATGTCATGTATGGCATAGAAAAGCAACAACTATTTCTGGTGTAAATGTTGATTCTGAGCAAAATAGAAGGAATTTTTATGATGGAAATGTATCTTCTAGATTTCTGGAGAAGACAGTTTTACTTTTGGTAGTAGAAGTCAGAAAATCTTTAAGGCAAACCAAATATTTTGGAAGGTAGCTTTTCATAAGCCGAGACAGAATTTCCAAAAGAAGAGATTCTAAGTAGAAGATCAACATATACAAAAGATTAAAAATACAGGCCTAGAGAATATCAAGTACAACAGCTTGAATGCAGGTGATTTGTAGGAGAGCACCGAGAGGAAAATATGATGATTCAGTGGGGCCTGGCTTCTGTGAAGACTGGAGCAAGCAGGCTGTGTGGAAGCCAGGCGTGGTGATGCATGCTTGCCATCTCAATACTTGGGGGGCTTGAGGCAGGAAGAAGAGTTTGAGGCCACACTGGGCTACATGGGAAAACTGTCTTTACAGGCAAGATGGAGTTACAGAACTGTTACAGGCGTGGAGTTAAGAAAGGGTACAAATTCCATCAGCATTACCACACTAAAAAATCATTCTTCCTACATTCCCGTAGGAACCAAGTAGTACTTTGGCTTAGTATCTGGCTCAATGTATAACATATTGTAAATATACATTTATTTTTAAACTAAGTCATTCTGTTCAATGTCCGTATGGCCAGGGGCTGATTTTTTTTTCTTACAATGTAAGACACTGTATCTCTTATCTTGAAGGTTTCCACTGAACTGAGTTTCATTTCAATAATATTAACAAAGTCAAAAGTAAAGTTGAGCTTCTTTATATGCAACACAAGTTAATGGTTTCTTTTCAGTTTGAAGATAAAATTATTTTCATAATCACTTTTAGGAAAGACGATGTATGTGCTCTAAATTTAAGCTAAGAAAAAAAATCAGCAGTCTAGTTGATAAAATAGAGAATTATATCTGCACTTTTCTGTCTTTTTCTCCACTTGTTTTTCTGAGTATAACGTTCACCTAACCGTGAAGATGCAACAATCACATTTCCATTATTTAAATAGCCTTCTTTCTGGAGCCCTTTTTTCTGTTAAATTTCCCATTTCTTTTATAAACTATTATAAGTTGTTGTCCACAGGAACATGGAGTATTATGAATTTATAGTAAGTTCTAGCGATAAATATAATTAACATGTGTGAGACTCTTCTTGGTTTTCCATCTCTATGGGAAACTGTCAACATTAGCAGAGCTGCTGTAGTGCCCTGGGAAGTTAAGGCATTGGACAAGAGTCCATGTACTAAATTTAACTTGGATGTGAACTTAGTATTGAGTTCATTTATGGACCAAGCATATGTATGATTTGTTTATTTCACAAATAGATTTATACACATGATGGAATTGACTGAATACTGGAACTGGGTAGAAAAGCAGAAGAATTTTAGATTAAACTTCTCCCTGAGAAATATGCCTCTTTAGTACTTTGCCTGCACCTCAAGGGATCTCTTGGAGTAAGTATGTCTGTGAGAATAAATAGGAGATTGGGGCTGCTGAAAACTAGTGTGTAGGTGGAACTTCACAGACAAAATCAGTCATTCTGTGTTTATGAGGTCAGCACTGCTTTGGAATTCAGACAGTGCGGAGGAGAACGTTCACGTGTGTCTTTAGTTGCATTACCACAGCTGCCTCAATGTCTTGAATCAGTTAAAAATTTTTGCCTCAAAGTTCTGAATCAGTTAAAAATTTTTACCTCTCATGTTCATTTTGACTTTGTGGAAGAGCCAGAAGTCCCATATTGCCAGATCTAGCAAATAAGGTAAACAAGGACACACCGTAATGTTTTTACAAGTCTTCCTTTCTGTTGGATGGCACTTGGCAGCAGCATTTACCACATTTTTGATCACACCTCTTAAAACACACACAAAAAGAGACTTCTAGAACTGCTTCGGGAAGTGGCAAGAATGATGGGGTAAGTGTGTTTGAAGTGAGGGGGTGTATTTTGAGGAGGAGTAATGACAAGGTGTCTTGTAATAAATTTTCTTAAAATTTAAACTTTCACCAGGTATTTTAACTACCCTTGTTAGTTGTTGGATTGGGCATGTAATTGAGTGGTAGGGTGCCTGCCCGACATGTGTGAGGCCCTGGGTTCCACCACCAGCACCACACACACACATACACAGACACACACACTCATACTCTTGTGAGCATGAACACACAGACACAAACAAAACAAAACAAAAACTAAGTAGTTGAAGGATGAATGGACAAGACCAGGCCCAGTCAATTACTAGGTACTCAGGTGAAGGATCTAGGTGAACCCTCTTTTTGATAAAATATGTTCCTGGAGGGTAATTCGTTAAAGTCTTTATCATAAGTTAAAATGCAAGTACTACATATATTTTATCCTGAATGCACATGCAGTATTTCAATCATGTCTTTTGGCACCACTGCAAGTCATCACATGCAGTTAAATTAGGCAGGAAGTGAAGTCAATCAGTCCTTCTCCAACCTTGATGCCAAACTTCCTCAAGTTTCTTTAATAGGAGAAGTCATGTTTGAGGATTTTAAAACTTTAGTCATCCAAATTTAGAAGGATTGAACCCGTGAATGCACCTACAAAGCTCTTATAAATAGATTTTAAATATACTAAACTGAGGTGATGACATTGGCACATTAAGTGTCAAATTTTCCAGTTTTCCCCCATAAGATAAATGACCAGTTGTGAGGACTGTGCAATTAGTGTTCATTTGTGATACTTTGTTAATAAACTGCCCGTGATTTTATTCTTTCTTCTCTTCCTCTTGAGTTTCAAGGACACATTTATTCCATCAAGGACGCAGTAGAAGGTGGTAAGTGATCTCCTCTGTGTCCAGTCCACTCTTCAGATGCTTGTGTCTTTTCAGGTGTTAGGTCAAAGAGTTGTTTTCTCAAGCAAAAGATCCCAGAGGAGCATAGATTCTGGATGTTGGAAATGAAAAAAAAAAAAAATCTTCATGCTAATCTTTGAAAAGTGACCCCTTTTAGCTGAGTTTTGAAATGTGCTGTCAAATCCTTTCGCCTGCAACTCAGCTCTCTCCACCTTCCCAGATACTGGAATATGATTCTAAGGCCCGCACCGCGCTGTACACTCTGCTTCTTGTACCCCTGCATTCCAAAATGTATATTCAGACATTGTCTCCTCTGCCTTTCCCTTTTCCTTCACTACTTTCCAGCATCCCTTCTCCTACAACTTTTCTAGTTATTCCCAACTGGGGGAGTTACAGTTTGTATACATTGAAAATGAAATTTTGATAAAAAATATTCAAAGGTAAAAGATAATTAACTGAAATAGCACTTACCCTGTGACAGGCACTATTTTCAGAAATTTGTTAATGGCTCTTTGCACACATTAACTCTTGCAATGGCACAGAACACTATGAGGAAGATACTATTATTGTGGTTTTATTTTTAAATGTTTTGAATTTCCAATTTTATTATTGTTAAGACAATGGATGCATTATGAAATATTTACTTTGTAATGAAAATTATGAAGAAAACCCAGGCATGGGGACACATCCCTGAAATCCCAGCATTGTGAGAGGCTGAGACAAGAGGTTCCCAAGTTTGGACTAGCTCGAGCATCTTAGGGAATTAGAGAGACCCTGTCTCAAAATTTAAATATTAAAAGGAGGGTAGCTCAGTACAAAGGTCCTGGATTCAACTCCCAGCATAAAAAAGAAAGCAATGTAGGGATTTAACAGAGATTCTTATTTAAAATTAAGTGTAAACTTTAAAATCAAAACTTATATGAACATTTTATTTTTCTTCTGCAGATTAATTTATTACATAAAATACAATCTGTTCAATTACATTTTAAAGTAACTCACTGCCTTATGTTAATGACTGTGCTGGATTGTTCTTTAGTTAAAAACCTATGGCCAGGT
This sequence comes from Hystrix cristata, assembly GCA_004026905.1. Taxonomy (NCBI): domain Eukaryota; kingdom Metazoa; phylum Chordata; class Mammalia; order Rodentia; family Hystricidae; genus Hystrix; species Hystrix cristata. The sequence continues at coordinate 62,289 of PVJO010007784.1, read as the reverse complement.
ACATGGGCGTGTCCCTGTAATCCCAGCTCCTTACAAGGCTGAGGCAAGAAGATTGCAAGTTGGAACTTTCTGGAAAATGACAGAGTGGTAAATAGCAGAGAAACAGCCTCTCTGAGATTTGTTTTCCAGATGCTGGAATTTAATGTGAGGAAGAGAAGAAGAAAGAGGGAAGTGGGTTTCCAGGACCCAGCAAGGATCTGAAGTGAGAATTGAAGCTTGCAGGGAGAGCCAAAAGAGAGACCTCAGTGCAGAAAAAGGAGGTGGCAGCTGGTGCTTTCCACCATAGCCCCGGCTCCTGGTGTGGGAGAGGCAGCTCAAGCCTGCAGACTCACGGTGGCTACTGGCGACCCCAGAGACCTCACAGAAAGACACACAAGTGGAACGGAGAGGTGGACATAGCAGACTATAGTGGTTGGTGACTTATTGGGTTCAGATGTCCCCCAGGAGAGGGCAATTGGCTGGTTGCCATCTTGGAGAGGGACCTACTGAGCTCACAACTGAGAGAGGCTCCCAATAGCTCTCTGTGCCAGGTCAAGGCAGAGCTGAGTTCAAGTTCAAATCAGCAGGGAGCTGAGTCCAAGGCCCCAGGAGACACACAGTGTGTCTCTAGTTGATAGTTGAACAAATCGGGTTCCAACCCCACAGCTAGAGGCCAGTCTGAACTTTAGTGGAATTGATGGTGAAGTCTTGCTGTTAAACCCAGCTGGGATTACCCACTACGCCGCTGTAAATCTCCTGCTGGGATTATCAACATGGACCTGGACCTGCCTACTCTGTCTACGAGTGAAAGCGGAGACATGTCTGGAAGTGGACGTTTTTTCCTCTTCTTGTTGCTGGGTTGTGTTTGTTTTATTTGGTTTTTGCCTTTTTCTCCTTCTCTTTCTTTTTTTCTTGTTTTTATATGAATGTGAAATTAGTTTCTTGTTTTTTGTTGTTACCATTTTGTTCCGTTCTTGTTTTTATTTCTTCCTTCTCTCTTTCCCTCCTGTCTTCTTTATCAGTTTCCCAAAGTTTGCGTACTCTTCCCCTGTCCTCCAGCCTGGCTTCTCAGCTCTTCCTCTTCTTCCATTTCTCTATTTTTGAATTTTCTCCCAAGAGGGTAAAGTTACCATATTGAGGGCCTACTTACTGTATACAATTTTCTGGTTTATTTTAGACATTGTTATATAACCACAAATCTAGTTCATATGGTTAAAGGTGGAAAATTAATAGCTACCACAGTTTTTCATTTTCAAGGCCGTGTTTGCTACTATTATTATTACTGATTGTACTACTTTAGCCAAGGTGACAGAATTGTTCTAATCAGTTTTTCTTCCTTGGATGGCAAGATTGGGATTGTCTGAGGGTCATAAGCAATGCTATAGGCCAGGGCCAAAGAACTACAGGCTAGCCAAATAGCAACTTATCAGCCCCAGTAAATTGAAAAGGTATGATCTTGCAACAGACTTAAGACCCAAAAACCAGCCACAAATGGAAGACATCTCTGAGGAAGTAGTCATTTCCAAAGGGTTCTTGATACTAGCAATAAAACAACCTGCCATAAGCAATTTACAAGCATCAACCCAGGAATTAAACTAAAAAAAATAAGTAGAAAATGAGAAGACATGTCAGCAAGATGCAACCCCAGACTTCCAGCTCACCAAAGGCAAACCCTGGGGGCAATGAGGTCGAACAATCCAAAAGCCACCCACATGGACCCTTGGAAGTGGTAACAGTGGAAGTAACAAAGCAGATGAGTGAGGCTCTAGAAAAAATCAAAACAGATATAATTTCTCACGTAACTACAGAGATGGTGACCAGAATGAAAGACATTATTAGTGACTCTAGAGCAGATACAGATTAAAAAAAAAAAAAAAAAGAGGAGCTTAGGAAAATGATGGAAACCACGAATGTCCAACATAGGAAAGACATGGAATCCTTGAAACAGATTCAAAGAAGGTTGCAAGTTGGAGGACAGCTTGGCCAATTTAGCAAGATGAGACAGTCCTTCAAAAAGTGAGTTGTCTCCACAGATTCATATCTTTGTATCTGAACATTCCATGTCTTGCTTTTTCAACATTGTTCTCTGTGTGAAATGGAGATCATAATGTTCAAAGTAACATTCATGTTCGCTCCAACCTGGAAGTTATATCCATCAAGAGTAGATTTGATAAGTTGTGGTTCAGTCACAACGTGGAACACTCATTCTCAAGTGACTTCCAAGAGTTGATTTGGTGCTAGAAGAATGAGATAATGAACCAGGAGCCAGGTGGTGTTGTGCATTCCTAGAATCTGTGGAACATTATCTTCTGCCCCTTTTGGAGTTCAAATAGTTAATTTTGTATAAACCCAAAATCTTTGTCTCATGAAATTGAAGAATAAATTTATGGATAAAAGGAGAAATTTAGGAGAGTGTTTATTGGAAATAATTAGGAGAAAAGAGGTCTTGGTAGATATACAAGAGGGAATTCTGAATAGAAGTTCAATGTGCCTTCTTTGTTTTTTTCCGTAGACCAGAGGACTTTTTGTAAACAGCTTTGTGGATGTAGGGTTCAAAGGCAATTAGTTATTTAGCTGTTTCACAGGAAACAGTTCAAAGGAAACTACTGATTTTGCATTTTTAAGTGCTTCCAAGTTCAGCCCAGAAGTTAGGGAGGAGCTGGCCACTAACATAACTTATCTCCCTGGGAGGAAATTTCTTTACCTCTCTTCTTATTTTAGTTTTTATTCATCTTCTTGTGTTTAGCTTATGTCTAAGGTTGGCTTAACTGGTTGAGTTGCCTCTTAACCCAGGTGGGCTATTTTCTTTTGTCTGCCCCTATCCTTAGGCTGTTCTGACTGCTTTACACATAATAACTAAACTAAACTAAACAAATAATCTAAACTAAACTATACTGCTATATTACCCCTTTTGCAAAAGCGTCCCTAACTGGCCTTAGGAGAGAAGAGGTGAAGAACTCAGTGTAGAAGAGATGGCAGCCAAGGATTTCCCTCAGAGAACTAATATGAAGAGCCCTCGATGGAGGTCAAATTGGGGTTAGGCAGCTATGGACTCCCTTCAGAGGGTCAATCTAGTGAACCTTGGTAAAAGGAGGCTGGTACATTCATTGCTGGCTCCATCTGTATGACCATTTGGATTCTGACAGTTTCCAAGGAAAAAAAACACATTTTATTATTAAGGGAAGGAGTGTAGTCCAGACACTATTTTTAGGAGGTTGGAGTAGGGATTGTAACCAACTGTGTCTTAGATCAGTCTTGTCTGTTCAAGGATAGTATCTATACATCTGATAATTTTTATGGTTTTGAGGTCTTTTTCCACATGATATGAATTATTTATGTAAAGACAATAAGTTTTATTTATGAGTGTTTAAGTTCCTCCAGTTTTGGCCATAAGAAGAAAGAGTCCTTCATGGTTTTGAAGGACTATTTTAGCTAAGGAGTATAAAGACACTTATGTCCCTATAGCTGCCACCATAGCTTTTTTAGCCTTTTTGAACTACAACAGTGCCAAATTACAGGCATAGCTGGGGACTACCAGCAGGGATCAGTGTAGTGATTGGAGGCCCTTTTTTATATCCAGTCTGTATTACTATTATTTTCTCCCTTTGTATCTTTTTGGTATACTTACTGCTGGATATTTAAGGCCAAGTTAAGGTGAGACCTCTGTTAATTAAAATTAATATCTGTCTCTCTCTATATATGCTATTAAGGGATTTTTTTTGGGGGGGGCAAGTACAGAGCCCCTTAGCTCTTTTATCAGCGTCATCTGTCAGAATAGGTCATGGTCTTGCTTGACCACATGGCTTCCCAAAGGATTATGGGAGATGTTTCCCTTTTTAGTGACTCTCCTTTTAGCACAGTGTGCACTGGTTGATGCCTGGTTTCTGGGATCCGACAGTCACACTGCTCAGGAGATAGGGTGACTCACCAGCGTCTTAGGATCACTCTAGAGAGTCCCCCTCATGTCCTGGGTACTTGTTGAACTTGAAGAGCCGGAGTCAGAATATTGACTGTCCTCCTTGCCAAGTTTTGTTTTATTTTATTTTATTTTATTTTATTTTATTTTATTTTATTTTATTAGCTTTGGTCTCTAAGCCTCAGTTGTTGAACACTGAGAAGGTCAGTTACACCAGAAGTGGAACAAGAGGTTTAACTACTATAATCTTATCTAGATATCAAGCACTTTGAAATATAAAGTATGCCCAGAGAACTTATTTCTTTACCAATCATGGTTGTCTTAAAGGACAAATTTCCGCATACTGTTAACAGATAACAGTTATAAAGTTTTACAGGAAAAATTTGAAATCAAGAGCAAACACAGAATTTTAGCATAGCAATTATGATGACGTTATATTAGAGCTCTTAGACTTTTGTTTTCATCTCTGAAATATATTTAAATCTGTTTTTACAAATTGATTACCTTTATCTAATTAAAGTTACTAAATAACATAAATAAACCATTATATAAATTTATTATTTTAAATAATAAAGTGCCTTTTAAGTAGAATGTAGTCATTTACAGATGCATTTTATAGGTCATTAATGCCTAATCTCTAATCATTAGAGTGACATTATCCGGATTGTATAGTGCATAGGTACATCTAACTGTTATAACAAAATTGTAACACAATTATAAAACAATTGCATAAACATAAGCCTGAAAAAGTCTGTCTCATTTTGGATCGGCACGCACATTTCATCATAAGCAGCTGGAATACAAGCAAAGAACAGCCAGATGCTTGAGCCCAAAAAAATTTGCCATCATAAACAACTTTAGTCTGGCAGTTATCAGTGTGACAAAATGTTTTCCTAAATTCTGCATCTTAGAAGGCCTGTACACTTGAGAAACACAAATGCATTTAATATACCATGAGGATAGCGATAATTAACATCACAGCTGCATAAAAATTTGTATGCGTATGTGTATATATACATATATATGTAGCACCAAAATGTATACACAATTCATGAAAAGAAAAATATTATGATGTTTTCTCAACAGATGGTGTTACCCTCATATGAGAGACTCTAGAGGATGTTGTATATCACAGAAAACCCACTAGACTGCCGGCCCTCAGAGAAGAAATTGAAAATGCACGTGCAGCAATCTCACTGACCAGGGTTACTCGAGCAGCAGCTCATCGTACTTATAAGTGTCTGGAAGCTCGTGGCCACCGTTTTGAGCACCTCTTGTAATTGTAGAGGTCAAAGGTAACTTTTATTAATCTCATGCTGTCTCAACAAATTTATTTATTTATTTATGGTGGGGTGCTGGGGATTGTACTCCAGGCCTTGTGCTTGCTAGGCAAGTATTCTACCACTTGAGTTAAACACCAACAATAAATTTAGTATTAAAATATTCATAAAGTTTTTTTTCCCCTGAAGTGTGTATACATTTTTTGGTAGTCTCTATCTATCTCTATCTGTATATCTATTTATATGTATCTATATACTTGGTTTTTACTCTTAGGCAAAATTCTATTTTAACAGGTTTACAGAGCGTAGTGTAATGACAAGAATTAAGGCCATCTTTAGATGTTTTAGATATTTAGGAAACTATTTACTGTTAGTATGATTTTTGTAGACTGGGAAACTGGAGCACAGAGTTTAAGTATTTGCCCCAAATCACTCAGGCAATAATTTGGGGAGGCAGACTTTGGATCAAGGCAGTCTGGTTGCAGATTTCTGCTTTCTCAGAAAGAAATAACAAAAATTTGCCAAGAAAGAATCTTGTGGTTGCGAAGAGATTGCTGTACTGTATGAGTGCTAATTAAATTGTTATAAGAGAATAAGGCAGTGTATTGTAAAGAAACGAACATATGAGTACTGCTTATAATGCAACAGGATATTTTGGTTCTACGTTCATTTTTGTTTGTTTGTTTGTTTGTAACAGGGTCTCATTATGTAGTTCAGGCTGGCCTTGAACTCATTGTGTATCCTAGGCTGGCCTTGAACCCACAGCAATCATCTTGTCTCAGCCTCCTGAGTGCTGAGATTACAGGCATGAGCCACCACACCTAGCCCGGTTTTGAATTCATTTAAACACAGTATTCCTCTTTATTTATAGAAGGTAAAGCAAATTTTGACTGTGTCAAAATTTTCTCAATATTTTGGAATGTGTACATATGACCTTTGTGCCATTTTCTCTGACCTAAGAACCTAATGATTACAAATATAAACTTTGAAAATTGTTTTGTAATCATTTCAGAAAAACCAAAGCATGCAATTTGTGGTTTGTACCACCACATATAATGAATTAGTCCATTAATCACACAACCAAAAATCAAATATTTTTCTAAGACTCAGATAGGAGTTTTTCCTAATGCTACAACTCTTCCCTTATTTATTAAAATATTTTCCTAATTCATAATTAAAGATAAAAATTATCTTTAAGGCATTTGAACTTCAAAAATTCTCATATAAATTTAGCATAGAGTAGTATTTTTTAAGAATTTGAAGTCAAATTACACAGTAGTAGTAAATGGTTTTGGTTTCTAAGTCTCATACCTGAGTTTTATTTCCAGTTCATCCACTTTATATCTGTGTTATCTTGGAAAGTTAATAATTTTAAGTCTCATTTTCTTCATCTGAGAAATAGAGATAATGACAGAATTACTTCACAAAACTGTTATGAAGATTTTCAGAAACGGGTATATAGAAAGTCTTTGACACAAAGAACAAAATAAGCCTTCTATAAATGTTAGTTATATAAATAGTAATCAAATAACTTTATTGTATTTTAACACAGTTTACGCAACCCTCGGGATATATGTATTACTGGAATTTGATTGCTGACTTTTAGACCAGCTTGGTGACAAAATGCCAGAGGTTCTTGTCTATGTGAATCCACCTGATATAGCTTAGTCATTCTTTTGTTTTTAATTTTATTTTAGTGGTATATTTTAGACATATATGATAGTGGTATATATATAGATAATATTCATCAGAGGGAATATGTACATGTACATGATATATTGTGCTACTTTTTTTTTCCATTCCCCTCCCCACCCTTCAACCCCTCTTCTGCTCCTTATTTACAAAAGCTTTGTTACCATTTTTTTCCTTCTATTCTCTTTTTTCTCTTGTCCCTCCATCCCTTCCCTCCTCGTCCTTCGTTTCCCTTCCCTCTTGAACAGTTTCTTAGCTTTCCCAATATAATACATTTTAGTCCTTATTTACACTTTCAGTTTCTCATACCAGAGAAACAATGCAGTATTTAAACATGTGTCTGATTTATTTCACTTAAGAGTATGGTCTCAAGTTGCATCCATTTACCTGGAAACCCATGTATATAGTGGCACAGTGTGTAATAGCAAAGTCTTGGAAACAGCCCAAATGGCCATCAACCAATGAATGGATAAAGAAGATGTGGTTTCTTTTATACAGTGGAGTACTACTCTGCATAAAGAATGATAAGCTTTATACATTTCTAGGCTCAGTCATTCTGCCTGAGTTATTTCAGCAAAAATTATAGATAGCGTTAGTTATACAGAGTCTGCCAAAAAGTGTATATACACTTCAGGTCAAGAAAAACTTTACAAATATTTTAATACTAAATTTAATGAGACATCATGAGATTAATACAAGTTACCTTTGACCTCCACAATTACAAGAGGTGCTCAAAACGGTGGCCACGAGCTTCCAGACACTTATAAGTACGATGAGCTGCTGCTTGAGTAACCCTGGTCAGTGAGATTGCTGCACGTGCATTTTCAATTTCTTCTCTGAGGGCCGGCAGTCTAGTGGGTTTTCTGTGATATACAACATCCTCTAGAGTCTCTCATGAGGGTAACACCATCTGTTGAGAAAACATCATAGTATTTTTCTTTTCATGAATTATGTATACATTTTTGACAAACTCTATTCTTTTATAAATATTTTAATTTTAGTGGTACATGCTTATAGTACATAATGATTACATTCCACATGTGAATTTGGTACATGTACATAATTCTGCTTTTTACCCCCTTTCCGTCCTCTGCCTTCCCACTCCCACCACTCTTTTGGTATCCTCCCATTTCGCAAAAGACCAAGCTCCCTATTTTCTATTATTTATCTTTTATTTCGTTCTTTGATTATTTAAGTTTTGGGTTTCTCATATGAGAGAAACCATGTGATATTTATGCTCATGTGTCTGAGTTATGTCAATTAATATTATGGTCTCAAGGTGCATCCATTTTCCTACAAATGATGCAAGTTTATCTTTCGTTGTGGCAGAGTAGTACTCAGTTGTGTATAAATACATCATCTCTATTCATTCAACTATTGATGTATATATAGGCTGCTTCCAAGATTTAGCTATTATGAACTGTGCTTCTGTAACTGCTATAATGTATGCATACACTAACTGTGTGTTTTTCATTCTTTTGGGAAGATACCTAGAAGGAAAATAGTTGGGTCAAATGGAATTTCTATTTTTAGTTTCTTGAGGAATCTCCATACTGATTTCCACAGTGGCTTTTCGAGTCCATTTATACTCGTACTAACAATGAAGAAATGTTCCTTTTTCCTATAGCCTTTCCAGCACTTGTTATTGGTTGATTTCTTGATGATAACCATTCATTCTAGAGTGAGATAGACTCTCAGTGTTGTTTTAATATGCATTTCTCAAGTGGCCGGAAATGTCAAACATTTTTTCATGTATGTACTGGCCATTTGTACATCTTCATCTGAGAACTGTCTCTTCATTTTAGATGTTCATTTCCTTATTGAGTCTTTAAATTTGAGTGATCTAATATTTTTGTGTTGTTTATATATTCTATGTGTTAGTCTTTTGTCTGAAGAATAGCCGGCAGAATTTTTCCCATTCTGTAGGTTGTCTCCCCACTGTTGGTTTCCTTCAATGTACAGAAGATTTTTAATTTGTTGTGATCCCATTTGTTGATTCTTGATATTATTTCTTGTGCAACCAGGATTTTGTTCAGAAAGTCTTTGCCTATGCCCATGTATTTAAAGAGTTTTGCCTGTTTTGTCTTCTAACAGATTGTTTCTGTTTTGATATTTTGATATTTGATACATTTTGATTTTAATTTAGTGCATGGTGAGAGATATGGGTCTAGGTTCAATCTTTGGTGAGGACAACCAGCTTTCTCAATACTATTTGTTAAAGAGGTTAGCTTTCCTCCAACAAAAGTATTTGGCCCCTTTGTCAAAGATAAGGCAGCTGAGCATGCCTGGGTTTGTTTCCACATCCTCTGTTTTGTTCTATTGATCCACAGGTCTGTTTTTTTTTCCCCTCATATCATGCTTTATATAACACTGTAGCTTTGTAGTGTAACTTGAAGTCCAGAATTGTAATGCCCCCTGCTTTGCCCTTGTTGCCTAGAATTGCTTTTGCTAGTCTAGGTCTGTTCTGGTTCCATATGCATTTTGGATTGCTTTCCCTAGTTCTGTGAGGAATACTATTGGTATTTTGATTTAGATTGTGTTAAATCTGTGATCAGTTTTGGAAGTATGGCCATTTTGACAATACTGGTTCTGCATATCCAGGAGCAGGAGACATCTTTCCATTCTCTGATGTCCTCTTCAGCCTCCATTTTCAGAGTACTGTAGTTTTGATTGTAAAGATCTTTCACTTCTTTGTTTAAATTAATTGCTAAGTACTTAATTTTTTCATAATGTTATCGTGAGTGGTATTGTTTTCTCAATTTCTTTCCTGGTTAGTTCATTATTGGTGTGCAAAAACACCATTGATTTTTATGCATTCATTTTGTATACTGCTACATTCCAGAATTTGGTTAATAATTTTACCAAGAACATGTATTGGTACACTGTATACATAATGTTCACATTCATCGTGGTTATTTTGTACCTGTACATGATGTATCTTGGTTCCCCCCTTTTCCCCACCCCTCCCTTTTGTTCCCCCTTCCCTATTTACAGCAGGTTTATTTGTATTTTCCCATTTTTTTCCTTTCCTCCTTATTTCCTTTTTCCCTTCTTTCTTTTCCCCCTTACTCCTTTCTAGTTCTCCTCTCTTTTCAACATTATCTTCATTTTATATAATATCTACTATACCTCTCTGACTTTATTTACCCTTATGTTTACTCATATCAGAGAAACAATTCTATGTGTACTCATGAGTGTCTGATTTATTTCACTTAAGAGTATGTTCTCAGGGTACATCCATTTACCTACAAATGTCTCTAGCTTATCCTTTTTTATGGCAGACTAGTACTCCATTGTATAGAAAAACTGCCTCTTCTTTAGCCATTCATTAGTTGTTGGGCATTTAGGTTCTTTCCAAGACTTAGCTATTACAAATTGTGTTGCTGGTTATTAATTTTAGGACTCCTCTGGTGGAATATTTTTGTGTCTTTTATGTAGAGGATCATGTCATCTGTAAATAATAATTTGACTAATTTAACTTCTTCCTTTCCTATCCATATCCTTTTAATTTCTTTCTCTTGTCTGATTACTCTGGCTAATGTTTTGAGTACTCTATTGAACACAAGTTGTGATAGTGGTCATCCTCGTCTCATCTCCACGCTGCTCTGCAGTTTACAATAGCACTGGTGCTAGCACTGCTGGTCCAGTCCGTTGTCTCTCCCCAGAGTCCCGGGCTCTGGGGGCTTACCTCCAGTCAGTGGAGACACATTCACCTCCCAGGGAGCTGGGTGAGTTTCCAGATTGCTTTGTTTTATTCTCTGTGTTGTGCTCCATTTCTCCACCTTCTCTCTCATTTTCCTCCCGATTCCTGGAGATCTACTTCTATTTTTCTCTTTGTCAAGTTGTTATTTTCCAGATATCTGGACTCTAGGTCCCAGAGAAGCTGTATTTTGTTGCTGATCACTATTCTGCCATCTTGATCTCTAGTTATATTCCAATAATGTACCCTTACTTGCTTTGTTTATACATTTCTTACAGAAGAAAAATAACAAAAATGAAATGTAATAATTGTGTAATGCTCTCATATTTCTGCGAGTACACATATTCTCATGTTTGTATTTTCCCAACCAGACAAAAACCTGTTTCTCTCCTACTCATAAAGAAGGAATATACTGTCTGTCTTTTTTTCTCATTTCAGAGCTAGTTATTTTGCAAACAAGAATAAATTTAGAGTTTAGCTGTGTGCAGTTTTAACTTATCCCAGCATTGATTCGAAATAGCTACCTTAGTGACAAATTTCCTCAGTTAAAATCTTCTTACATAAAGCATACAGAGTAAAGTGGGCATGTCAGTGTGCACCTGTGACCCCAGAACTCCAGCGGTCTGAGGCTGGAGGATCGCGATTTCAGCCCAGTCTGGGGAATTTATCAAGAACATATCTCAAAATGAAAAATACACAAATGGCTGGGGTTGTAGGTCAGTTCAAAGGCCCTGTGTTCAATCCCCAGTACAGTAAGTCCCTGACTTACAAACATTCGAGTTGCAAACTTTCGCAGATATGAACAAATGCCACATTTGATTTTTTTATGCTTTATATTGTTTATTTGTGTCAAGGATGTATAAGACTCACTTTGTTGAACTTACAAATGAATCTGACTCACGAATGTGGGGACTTACTGTACTAAAAAAAAAGGTGGAACAATAAATGGAGCAAGCTTTCAAGCAAATTTGAATTTTTTTTATTAAAATAAATAAATGAATAAAATATTTTGATTGGAGAAAGTTAAAAACCATAATTTTGTAACACAGTCATTATAGACATGTAAAAATAAATTCCTTAGGGTTCATTTAAACAGACATAACAGAAAACAGTAAGATGTGTTTACCAACAGGAATATGTTCCAAACCCTCAGTGAATGTCTGAAATTATGGATAGTACCAAATGTCAAAAGATGCTATGGGATTTTTCTGTATGTCTCCTCCTATGATAAAATTTACTTTAGAAATTAGGTATATCTTTTGTTATTTCTTTTTTGGTGGGTGTATTGTTTGTGTATAGGAATGCTATTGACTTTTGGGTGTTGACTTTGTATCTGGCAATACAACTGAATTTAGTTATTAAATCTAGCAGTTTTTTGGTGGAGTTTTTTTGGTCTTCTATGTAGAGTATCATGTCATCCGCAAATAATGATAGTTTAACTTCTTCCTTTCCTATCTTTATTCCTTTTATTTCTTTCTCTTGTCTAATTGCTCTGGCTAATGTTTCTAGAACTATGTTGAATAACAGTGGTGATAGTGGGCAACCTTGTCTTGTTCCAGATTTTTGTGTGAAAGCTTCCAGTTTCTGACCATTTAGTGTAATGTTGGCTGTTGGTTTGTCATATATGGCTTTTATCAGATTTAGTTTTTCTACACAATGGAGTACTACACAGCCATAAAAAGGATAAACTAGAGTCATTTGTATGTAAATGGATGTTCCTTGAGAACATACTTCTAAGTGAAATAAATCAGACATTCATGAGTACACATCAAATTGTTTCTCTGATATGAGAAACTATAATGTAAATAAGGACAAAGAAGTGTAATAGATACTATATAAAAGGAAGATAATATACAAAGGAGAGGAGCACTAGAAAGAGAGAAGGGGAAAAGCAGAAAGGCAACAAAGGAAAGAAAGGGGAAAGGGAAATCATGGAAAATTATGAATAAACCTGCTGTAAATAGGGAGGGAGGGAACAGAGGGGAGGGGTGGGGAAGTTGGGGCAAAACCAAGATGCATCGTGCACAGGTACAAAATAAATGTGATGAATGTGATCATTATATGTAAAATGTACCAATACATGTTCTTGGTTTAAAATAAAAAAAAAACAACAAATTAGGTATAGTAAGAGATTAACAATAACTAGTACTACAATAGAACAATTATAACAATACATTGTAATAAATGTTATGTAAATGTGGTGTCTCTATGGTCCTTTTCTCTTTCTTAAAACACCTTTACTGTACATCTTAGCTACCTCAGAATTTGATTTTTTTCTTTGCTAAGTCAAGAACCTTTACCTTTTCATTTAAAAGAAGTACTTTATTTTTTATCTTTGGGATACCCAAACTGCCTGCATCATTTCTCTTGTGTGTTGGGGTCATGATTAAGTAAAACATGGGTTACTTAGGCACAAACACTGCAAAATGATAACCAAGATGGTTACTAAGTGACCAATAGGCAGGTAGGTAGTATACAGACTGGATAGTTTGAACAAAGTAGTGGTTGATATCTTGAGTGGGGTGTGTGGGATGGGACAGGATAGAACATGATTTCATCACAATACTTGGGGTAGTGAGCCATTTCAAATTTATGGATTCTTTATTTCTGGAATGTTCCATTTAAATTTTTGACATTTAATTGACTGTGGGTATCTGAAATATGGAAAGTGGAGGTTAATAAGAGGAGGAGTACTGTGAAAAAGTACCACACATTAAAGAAACATTTATGAAGACATTAATTCTTAGATAAATAAAAACTGAAATAATTCTTGAGTAATGTGTAATGCCAAACCTTATCAAAATGATCCAGAAATTACCAATAAGCAAAATATTTTAATGACAAAATATTTAATTCACATTATCCTCTTAGACTCTGCTTCAGAATTAGTAATAACAAACTATTGTATATTTTAGAGCTTACAACCTCATACTTCATAGACCATGTAGATTTGTTTCCAGATCACTACAAGAAAAAGCAGTCACAAAACTTTTGGGTTCCTGATACATGAAAAAGCCATATTTACAACATAATTTAGTGTCTTAGGCATGCCATAGCATTGTCTAAAAATGCACATACTTTAATTAAAACATACGTTATTGATTAAAAAAGGCAAAAAGTAAGTATACATTGTTGGAAAAATTGTGCTGAGAGACTTGCTTGGCACAGTATTGACACAAACCTTCAATCTGTAATGACAAAAATGACAACGCAAAAAAAAAATCCTAGTAAGATGAAGTGCAGTGAAGCAAGATGCTTGTAGATCACAGCTACATATTTTACACATTTAATATATAGACACTTACTATGAGCCGGGCACCATGAATGGCACTTGAAATATATTGATTATGATACACACAATTCATTTTTTCTTTTCTTTTTTACTTTAATTACTACGTGTTTGGAGTACATAATGATTACATTCATTGTAGGGAGTTGGTACATGTGTATATCACATTTCCCTCCCCCCGTTTGCATTTCCAGCATCAGATTCATTTATTTATCCCATAAGACCTTATAAAGTTAATTATCACACATACAGATTGAAAACTAGACTAATAGGCCAACGAATATATAAGACATGTAAGACACACACACAATTCTCAATGTGAGTTAACCTTATTCTAGGAGAGGACCGAAGATACAGACAACTGTGTACAAGAAAGCATGTTTTAACTCCCTCGAGAAGCACAAAGTTCTGTGAGAGTTCAGAAGAGGGAAAAGTCATTTTTGGCTGGGAGGAAAGTAATGAACATTCCTCATGCAGGTGAATTCGGCTTTAGTTTTAAAGCGTGATTAGGATGTGGGTGAGGGGAGTTAAGGCAGCATGCAGCAACATAGTCTATGAAGAAAGAATGACATGAACGTTAGCATCACTTGGTATGAGAGGTCTAAGAGTAGTGGGAAATAATGCCTATTTACTAGTACACAGGCAAATGTCAGGGATTATTGGAGGCAAAGACCAAAAGGCCAATCGAAGGACTTAAATCAGTCTAAGGATTTTGAAACTTATCTGGTATCCAGAGGGGTAGTAATGAACATTTCTAAAGAGTAGAGTGAAACTTCAGAAAGAAGTAACCTGGTATACTAGCGAGATTGGAAGGGGAAATACCTGAAAGTAGGGAGATAAAGAGGTAATTTTTGTAATGGTACAAAAATGTAATAGACAAACTAATGTGGCAGTGTAGAGAATGGGAAAGAATGGAAAAGCAAGACTGCTGAGTGGGAATTCACAAAACTTAGTGACTAGTTGGATGAAGGTACAATGTGCAGTGAGAAATTAAAGGAGTCTCCCAAATATCTCGCTGCATGAAAGAAGCATTAAGAATATCAGAGAAGAAAAACAAAGACCATATTTGAAGGAAGGTAAAAGATAATTCAGTGTGGGGCATGCTGAATTTGAGGTGACTATAGGATATCCAAATGGAGACATCCAATTCTACAGGAGGGTTTCAAGAAAACCAGAGATAAGACTCAGAGAAATCTATAAATTAGAGCCCATTAAATCCGTGGAGTTGATGAAATTGCCATAGATAAGAGTGCAGTCATGAAGAGCTTTAAATTTTCAGTGACAAGATTAAGCACATGAAAAGGAGAAAGGTGCAAGGAAGAGGAGAAATAGATCGTTGGGAAGTCAGAAAGTCGAGAGGTAGGAATTTAAGACTGATACAGATAGTGTAAAAAGCAGCAGAATATTAAACTATGAGGATTTAGGAAATAACTTTGGATTTGGCATTTAGGAAGTCAATGATCAGCTTGGGAGTAGTTTCAGTCAAATATTAAGCAGAAATCAAACTGCAAAAGTTTATGGCCCCAAAGGAAGAAGGGAAATGATTAGAAATAATCATAGATTTTTAAAAAGTTTGTGAAGGTATAGTGACTTCAGGCTAAATGGATCTCACACTCTCCACTTGCCCCAGAATCACCCAGAGTCCTTGTTAAAACAGTCATCTGGACCTCACTCCAGAATTTCTGAAAACAGCGGGGCTTGGGTAAGATCGAAAAGTACATTTCTATTAAGTTCCTAAATGATTCTGATTCTGGTTGTCCAGGGGCCACACTGTGAGAACAACTGGTAAATGTTGGAGAAAGTTTTTATGTGTCTTTATTCGTACCCTTTTTAATAATATTTTTATAATAAAAGAGGAAAGAACAAGCAGAGAAGGATAGGCTGCATATGCTAAAGAGAAAGGTAGTGTTACGGTTTGTGTCTAGATGTCCCCCAAAGCCTCCTGTGGTCCTAGGTGGGGCTGGATCTAGAGTGTGTGATTACTAAATTAGTCCACTGATTGGTTTGGCATGGTTCTGCTGGGATCAAGAATGTGGTACTAGGATTAAGGGTATTAGGATTAAGGGTGGGAATGCTACCCACCCTAAAGCCAGGTAGCCTGGATAAAATATAAGGGACAGAAAGAGGCTTGGCTACCCCCTTGCTTGCATCCCTTGCTTACCTTGCTGCTTTCTGCCTGTCTGCCAGGCCACCCTGCCTTGGATCCAGCTGATTGTGGACTGAAACCTCTACAAACTGTGAGCCAAATAAACCTTTCTTCTCCTAATTTTGGGTGTCATGTATTTTGTCTCGGCAATGAGAGAAAAGTAACTAATACAGGTAGGGATAAAATTGACAGATTGATGACTGAGAGGAGGTGAAAAGGATTAAGAACATCAATGAAGGCAGTAGAGGAGGAATTTTGTTTTCTGAAAGATGAGGAAAGTAAGAAAAGCAAAGAGAGATGAAAACCACTTTTTAGGAGAGAAGGGAGGTTGGGGAACACCTATAAGATCACTTCATCATAAAATCATACAGAAAGAGAAGCAGTAGCCAATAAGAGTGAAGGAGAGGGTGGCTCGCAAAGAGTAGAAAGGATTGGAGGAGCGGAAGAGGCCCAGGGAAACCCGCAGTGCCTGTCCATTAATCACCATCTCCTCAGAGGAACCCTGGGTAAACTTAGATGTCATGGGTGAGCCAGTCAACTGCTTATTGATCCAGGGGCAACTCATTCTGTTTTGATTTCCTTCGCTGGAAAACTCTCCTCTAGGTCTATAGCCATAGTTGGGGTCGATGGGAACTCTAGGTAGAGTTTCTTTACTTCTGCTCTGATGTGTCACTTTGAAGCCCAGTGCTCAGCCATGAGTTTACAATTTTCCCAGAGTGTCCTGCTCCCTTGCTAGGAAGAGATTTACTAGCTAAATTGGGGCAATTCTCAAATTCTGGCTAAGGCCAAAACAGATTTTACTTGTTGGGACCACACCAGGTCAACTTGACCAAATTAGCCAACAAGTGGATCCCACAGCATGGTATAATGGAAAACCTGGTAGGGCAAATTCTGATATACCAGTAGTTATAAGACTAAAAGGCCCCAGCTGGTTTCCTAATTGAGAACAGTAGCCAATCAAGGAAGAGGCACGAAAAGATCTCCAGCCTCTCATAGACAAATTTCAGGCCCAGAAGTTAGTCACTCTTGTGAACAAGTCGCAAGATATAAGTAGGCAAGACATCAGCGATCTGTCCCACCAAGCCCCTGAAGAGGTGTGGTTCACTGATGGAAATAGCTTTGTTCAAGAAGGACATTGAAAGGCAAGTTATATTGTTAGCTCACAACAGATCATTAAAGTTAGACCTCTTCCTCCAGGAACCTGCTCAGAAGGCAGAGCTAATAGACTGAGTACTTGTAAAAATGTGGAGAGAGGGAACACTTGCTGACCAGTTAAACCCAAAATGGAAAGGCACCTTTTCAGTGATCTTGCCACACCCACTGCAATAAAGGTGGGTGTGGCAAGAATATAGCCAGTTCCACCTGAACTGTCCAAAGAGCAAGGTCACCCAAAAGGAGAAAGCTACTCATGTGAGCCTCTAGAAGACTTGAGATTCCTTTTCAAAAAGCAAGACACAAGTGCTGTTACAAAAAGCATGGAAATCTGACCTTCTCCTCATATTTCAGCTAATAGTGAAGGTCAATGGCTGCTAACTCTTTTCTCATTGTTTCCTGACATATTTTCCTTTCTCCAACCCTCCAGTGAGCCGCAACACCCCGAGGTAGATGGAGAGCACGTGATCCCCAGCAGGAGGGTCTACAGACCCTTGCAGCTTGAAGTAGCTATAGAAGACCAAAGCATCCACTCCCTCAATGCCCCATAAAGAATTAAGGGCATTTGTGTTTCTAGGGGGAAATGAGGTAAGAGAGTAGGGTGCAGCAAAAGCAGGCGTGAACTGTTAATTACAAAATCCCAAACAGATGTGACTTCTCACCAGAATGGGCTAGACCTGATGTCAGCTGGAGGCGAGAGATCCCAACACCACATCTCAGGACCTGGATATAGAAGTTCTTGTGGGTTTCCTTGAGATTTAGACAGTATAAAATAAAGGAAGCCATCGACGATAAATACATGAAGAAATGCTGAACATCACTGGCCATTAGAGAAATGCAAATTAAAACAACACTGAGATTCCATCTTAACCCGGAAAGAATGACTACCATCAAGAAGTTAAATTATAACAAGTGCTGCCAAGCTGCAGAGAAAATGGAATCCTACATTTTTGGTGGGAATGTAAACTAGTGCAAGCATTTTGGAAATCAACATGGAGATTCCTCAGAAAACTAAAACTAGAAATTCCATTTGACCCAGCTATTCTCCTGCTAGGTATCTTACTGAAAGTATTAGACATCGTACTACAAGTAACATGTGATACTCATGTTCATAGCAGCACAATTCATAATAGCTAAATCTTGGAAGTAGCCTATATATCCATCAAGAGATGAAAGCCTACAGAAAATGTGGTATTTATACACAATGGAGTACTAGTCTGCCATAACGAGGGATAAACTTGAGTCGTTTGTGGGAAAATGGATGCACTTTGAGACAATAATATTAAGTGAAATAGATTAGATACACGAGCTTAAATATTGCATGGTTTCTCTTCTGCGAGAAACCCAAAGTGTAAATAAGGAGCAAAATAAAAGATAGATGATAGCAAGTAGGGAGATACATCTTTCTCAAATGAGAAGGGGATCAAGAGACAGAGGGAGGGAGCAAGAAGGGAGGGAAAGGAGATGAAAAAGGAAATAAAGTGTGCATGTACATTTACCAACCCCACACAAGAAATGTAAACATTATGTATTGCAGTCAAGTACAAAACAATAAAGGGAAGGGGATGAAGAGACAGATGGAAGGGGAAGGGAGGGAAAGAAAAGGGGGTAAAAATATCACTAAGATGTATTATGTAAATGTACCAATTCCCCATAAGGAATGCAAATGTTATGTATTACAAGTATGTACTAATTTTTGTGTGTGTGTGAGAAACTGAAAATGTAAATAAAGACTAAAATGTATTATAATGGGAAAGGGAAGAAAATGTCCAAATAGGAAAGGGAACAAGGGAGGGGGAGGGAAACAGAACAGAGGACAAGAGAAATAAGAAATGGAAGGAAAAAATGGAAACAAAGCTTTTGTAGATAGGGAGGGAGGAGGGGGTGAGGGGAGGCGAATGGGAAAAAAAGAAGCAACAAGATATGTCATGTACAGGTACAAATCCCCTATGATGAATTTTATCAATATGTACCTCTAAAATATACCATTAAAATAAAATTAGAAAAAAAAAGTGAGGAAAAATGGGAAATGAGAGATGATAGCTACTCGATGAGTAGAGAGCATTCAAAAGAGGAATACTCCAAGTATGTACTAATTTAAAAAAAGAAAAAAGAAAAAAGCCAAAAGGCTGTGGATAGAGCTCAGTGGTAGAGCCACTTACCTAGTATACACTAGACCTTGAGTTCAATCTCCAGTGTTGCAAAGAAAAATAATGATAAAATAAATAAAAACAAAAACCCTTAAGTTTTGAAAGATTTTAAAAATTGATAGACATAGATAGAAGCTAAAGGAAACATATCTTCTTCCCTAGAACAATGCTGTATGTGTTATCATAGCTTAAAAGTTGGTAAATGCTTATATTTTATGAGTAACTTGAGAATTAAATTTTTTGTATTTCAATTAGAAAATGTTTATTTTTCCTCTAAACATCTGATTTTAACCATTAATCCTTAGGTTTTGACCAATTTTCTTGCTTTGCTGGTTCCTCTTCTCCATCTTTGCCTTGGAATTCATCTTCAACTTAATATTGTGACTAAAAGAGAAAAAATATGTCAAAGAAGATCATTTTATAGCCAGTTTCCTAGAAAACACTGAGTGAGGTAAACCTACAGGCTTTAGCCCATTAATTTCTCAGTTTTATGAGTGCTTTCTTTTACATTTATTGCCTTGCCCAATAATTTCCTTTTATTGTTTGTCTAAAAATGCATCTTAGAGGACTCCCGATTAGAGGCCATATTAGAGGTTGCAACCTCAGTTGGCTGTAGATATCAAATAATTCCATTTATTATCTTGACATTTGCTTGAATGCTCGTTTTGAAAACCGGTCCCTTCAAATAACTCTGGATTTTTGCAGTCCTACATAGGCTTGTGTGTATGAGTGTGTGTATGTGTGCATACATACATATATAATTATATATTATATATTTAATTAAAACAATATCTTCATTTCACTGTTTCAAAGTCAAAATTTTGCCTAAATTCGCAGATGAATACCCACCCCTCCAAACTGAGAGTTCAAGCCACTCTCTCTCTCCTTTTTATCAACTACTGCCTCCCACTATATAATTTTAAAGTGATTCTGTAGGAGTTTCCCAGATCTCTCTTCTTGTGTTTTCCAAATTACATTAGGAAAAAAATGTAAATTGCTAATTAAGGCGCTAGGAAGTTTACAGCATTCCGGTGTACAAGAAGCTGCACTTAATCCTCAAATCATTCCACCGGAGTCAGCGGCATCTAGAACTTCTTGTTCTGATGAGACGTCAAATAGATAACCATATTTATACCAATTTGATTCATATTTGTTGTCGTGGTTGGCTCTTGTCTGGCATTAATTCTCAAACCTTGGATGTTTTCTTAGTTTTACTTTGGTGCCTCTTGTCTCCTGAGTGTACCCTGTTTACTGCAGACTTTATGATTTTTATATTGCTTTGTGCAATTCCAAACTTACAGGGTATTGATATACAAGGCTTCCTCTGGCCTTCTAGAAATCTATCCTTATTTAGAAATATGTTTGGCTTACAGGAGACATTAAAGTCAGAAATGGAAAAAAATGAACTCTATGTGCAGAATTTGACTGTCAGTCTCAAAACATAAATAATAATACTAGGAATAGCAGTAATAGAAATAGAGTAATCAAAGGATAAAGAAAACCTAAGGAGACAACACCTGGAGCTTCAGATCAAGATGACCAAATCTTTAAATTTACAACTATCACTTAAGTAAATTATCAAGTTTATTTTCTAGAGGACTGCAAAGGAAATGAATTCTAGTGATGAAACCAAGGGCCTTTTGTGAATTAAAAGCTTCTAAGGGACTTTAACCCTTCGATGATCACTGGGCAATTTCAGTCCCTAAGATTTTCACTAGACTTTGAACCTTAACTTCCGCTAATAATTAAAATCTTACTATAATCCAGACAGAGAACATTAATAAGACATTTAATTCATGCTTCTAAAATTTTCAAAGTATGTTTGTTTTAATATAAAAATAATTACAGCCAAAATGAATGTACTATTTTTCCTCATTATATTTCAGAATTTCTTAAATTTGAAACATCAGAACACATGCATGGTACCCTATTGGTGAAAACATGAAATCACTCTGTAAAAAAAGGGATCGATAAGGTGGGTGCAGCTACACAGGGTGTAACTTGTGTTTAGGATTTTAACACAGTTAGAGCTACTTGAAATAAAAGTTTTCTTTACACTTATTCACCCGGAAATTTTAATCACAACACGTTATAAGAGACAAGTTATTTCAACACGTAGTTTAATAGCCATTTCTGTCAAAACACCTGTTGGAGAAATTCGAGATTTCTTAGAAAACAAAACAAAACAAAACGACAGGTATACAGACATTTTTTTCCGTGCTGGGTTTTTTTTTTTTTTTGTTTGTTTGTTTGCTTTTTTTTTTTGACAGCCACTACTTTTTGTTGAAAAGCTTTTCTGTTTCTGCTGTCTCTTCACAATTGTCCTTCTTGGCTCCTTCTTATTTTCTTCCCACAGCTGTAGTGATGTAGCAAAAACAACTTGATGCCTTTTGAAAATGTTTTGTGGCTGCATAAATCCCCATCTATTATATTAGAGTGATTTATTGCTGTATTCCAAATGCAGCCTTCATCACAACTTTGCATCTTGATCTCATATAACTTAAAATTGAATAGGATTCAAAGGGAGGTTTTTTATAAAATTATTACACATAGTAATTGCACACATTAATGGGTTTCACTGACATTCCATACACCTATATATCTTTTTTTTTATCATGTTCACCCTCCAAAGAGAGGTGAATACATGGTTGATGAAGTGGCAAAAGGAGAAAATATGTTGTAGAAAAAGGGAGAGCAATCTAACTTAGTGCATTTATGACTTATTAAGCAATCAAAAAGAGCTTAGTCAGTCTTTCTCTTTGTTACTGCTAAGTGGAATTAGGGCAGAATCTAATTCAGTAAGTTTGTAAAAATACTTATATTCTGAAAGAACATCAGAGAATTTGCCTTAACTATGTAGTCTGTAACGTTTTGCAAAGAAATGAAGACCGAAATTCACTTTGTGAATAACTACCAGACTCTAGGGGATATGCACACAGGAAAGGTTTGATTAAAGCTCCTTGATCCAACTTTGACACGATCGTCTAACCACGTTATGCTGTGTGGAGCACCGCGTCTTGCCCTTGGAATGTACCCCGTGTAGACATTTTGCTCATTATGAATTCTTTTAGTAAATTTGTGGCACTTGATAAGTCTGGGAAGAGGAATTTTAAGCTACCCTTTAGGACTTTGAAAGCCCACAGGTGAGAGAGTGAAATGCTATATTTAAGAGTGCAAACCTTTGCCCTTTCCTCATATTCTGTGATGGCTGTTTTATTAAAGAAACTTTCCAACAAATCTTAGCACGGGGTGGGGAGGAGGGTCCGGTAAGGCAGGGCCATCCTGAGACTGAAGGATGCGGACACACAAAGCCCAGTCTGTTCCAGCACAGTGGTGGAAGTGCTATAAAATAAGGCATCCGTTTGTGCCCACAAACCAAGTCTTCTTATTTCCCTGAATATTCACAGGCTCACCAGGCTTTCCGAAAGTCAGACCTACGAGTGGGTTAACGTGACCGGCAACTCTGATCCGACTGAGCTCGATCTCAGAGGCTGCTTCCATTCTCCCAGAGCAGGATCTGGAAGAATGTACCCCAAACTCACTAGGTGGCCTGGAGAGGAGCCGAGTTGGTTTACTAGTGGACTCACTGGAATCTTTCTTCTGAAAGCTGGCAGGAGCCACTTGTTAGCTCCTGCAGAGTTTGGGAGCAATGTTTAAATGGAATTCTAGCTGCCATCTCACTTTCTTCGAAGGAACTTGGGTGCGAAGGGGCTGGAGGAGGATGAAGAGACACGTTCAGGGCGTCCTGTTTTGTGTTCCTAACTCTACATTAAGTGGCGCGCGGAGAACATGGGTCTGTAGCACAGTCTACTTTGCAAGCTTTGCGTGACAAACGGACGTTGTCTTGTCAGGTTGCGAAGCAAAAAGCGAGGCACCACACTGCCTCATCAGCTCCAGTTCCAGTCACCGGAGAGCCCTGCACTGCCTCAGGTGGTCAGAGGCCGGCGAGAGAGTCTCCACCCCCTCGTCGGCGGCAGCCATTGGGTTCACTCAGGCGCCCAGGGCTCGGGGCCCATTGGCTGGGGCCCGCTGCCAGTCTCGGGAGGGGGTGTGTTGGGGGCGGGGTCTCAGGCCGCCGCGGGTCGCGGCAGCTCACTGTTCGCTGGGCGGTGGGTGAGCTTCAGCGTGGGCCGGACTGCCGGGGACTTGCGAACACTTCAGAGAGAGCTAGAAGACGCCACAGAGGGAGCGAGCGTGAAGGAGTGCGAGTGCGGGGACCTAGAGGAGTTGGGACGAGAGCGCGAGGGCCCGAGGACCCAAGATAAAAGACGGAGTGACCATGGCTGTCTCTGCACCTCCGGTGATCTCTGCAACTTCCAGCGGCACCGGCGTCGCGGGGGGCTTATTTCGAACCGAACCGCAGTACTCGACTCCGCGAGAGCCCCCTCGCCTCACCCCGAATATGATCAACAGCTTCATGGCCAATAGCCACAGCGGTGGCGGGTTCGGCAGTGGCAACACCAGCACCAGTGAGTGCCGGATGGTCGACATGCACGGGGTGAAGGTGGCTTCGTTCCTGATGGACGGTCAGGAATTGATCTGCCTGCCGCAAGTCTTTGATCTTTTCCTCAAGCACCTGGTGGGAGGGTTGCACACGGTGTACACCAAGCTGAAAAGACTGGACATATCCCCGGTAGTGTGTACTGTCGAGCAGGTCCGGATCCTCCGCGGGCTGGGGGCCATCCAGCCCGGGGTGAACCGCTGCAAACTTATAACCAGGAAAGACTTTGAAACTTTGTTCACCGATTGCACCAATGCCAGGTGAGACATTCTTTTCTCGAGTCCTTCTCTGCTCTTACTTACCCCTTTGCCCTCTTCTGCATGTGTCATCACACTCATCCAACTTCGCCTGTGGGGAGTTAATCTTAACTAGCTTGCCTCTTCATGCTGTAAATCCCTGCGGGAAAGAGGACTAGAAGGACTCATCGATTGTGGGTCTCTTCTAGTCCGCGTTCAGTGGCAGGGCTCGGGTCTAAAAAAGTACTGTGCAAACTTCAGCCTGCAGTCCTCTACTGAAACTTTCCAGCCCTCCGCCCTTATCTTGCATGGCTTTTGGGTGCTTACGGTTGTTAATTTTTCCGTTTGGTTTTCTTTCCTGTTCTTTTGTGGCTGTACGGGTCAGATAGGTTTTCTCTTGAACAGAGACACCAGGAGCTTTCTAAGGGGGCGGGTGGTGGTGGCGATGGTGGCGGTGATGCTGGCTGGCTGGCTGAGCTGTATACTGGGCTCCTAGGCTGGCATCCCAGAACATAGCATTTGGGGAACTCAGGGGGTCAGACGTCTGGAATCCATCCCAGAGGGTGATTCAATCCCCATCCTGTGTGATTGTTGCGACAGTGTGCGGGGACATGTGCTGCTGTTTTTGTTGTTGTAGATGATGTGTGTTTTTTTGTGTGGAAGTGCTGTAAGAACATGTGCTTAGGCCAGTTATGCAAAAGCTCCCCCAAACATACAGGAAAGTAGATGAGTCATATTTTTTAAAAAAGGACAAGGCCAGATGTCACTTTCCTTGGACCATCCCTTGTGGGTTATCTGCGAAGGATAATGTGGGGAATGAGATGTTGGGACTGCTTGAAGTTTGGTGCAGAAGTTGGTAGGTTTTCTGGAGAGGATGCTCTCAGCTCTGTCTACTGCCCTTATGCAAACAGTTGGAGGGACCCTCTTCCTTCTAAGAGGGGATTCCTTCAATGATGATGACCAGCTTCCCTGTTTGTAAGTGTGCCGCCTTCACATCGCAGTTTAGGATTACATTGGAGAACAAGTGTCCGATTGCACATCAGAAGCAACTTGTATCCATTGTTTTGAGTAACAAAGAAAAGAAACTATATTCAGTATTATTTTACTTTCTCAATGCCTGTGAATTAGTCTTCTTAGTGTTTATCCCACCTGCAGTCTGGTTAGATCTCAGAGAACCACACATTTGGCATGTGAGACTGGCATACTAAGCAAGAAATCACCATAACCAAATTAAAAGGAGCAAAGGATTTTGTAAAGCAGCACTACTGCTTATCATTTTACAAATAAATTCTGCCGAGTTACACCATCTCACAATGTAACTTTAAATGATGAGCTCTCTGGGTCGAAGAACTAAAACTAACTCAGTGGTCACATCTGTTGTAAAATCCAAATTGCTATGTTTAGTAGAAGTGTACTGACAACTTGTAGACAAACAGTTGCTTACTGCTACAATGAGACGAAGCTACTGAACTTACAAAGGGAACTTTTCCTTTTCTTTGAGCATGTTCTGTGTTCCAGCAATTGCATAGGAAATCGTTCATATGAGAACTCTTACCTGATTCATAGCTCAGGCTTACAAACCCATTTTATTAGGTCAGCTTTCCTTGAAGAACATAGATGGCCTTAAAACACAAAGAATAATAGGCTCCTTCAACAAAATAATGTTATGGATTGTAAAAACAGAAAGAAAATTTTATTTGGACCACAAAACATTTTACTAATATACAGATTCAAAAGGTTGCAAATGACTTCCAACAAGGGCTAATTTATTACCTTTGAAAAACAGTTAACATTTAATTGCACACATGAAAATCTATCATCTTACTTCTCTCTTTTCCCTCCCTCCCTCTGTTCCTCCTCACCCTTCCCATTTTCTCTTTTCCTCCTTTCTCCTCTCTTACACACGCCCATTCATAAAGTGAACAGTTATTACCGATAGGAAATCCTTCCTTAACTCCATAATTAATTTACACATTCCTGAGAAGAATGTGAGTTTTATTTTAAAAATAAAGAGATTAGCATTTTATTTTGTGATTTCAAAGCTTCCTTCTGTAAATAGAAACTTTTCCTTAATTAATTTTTATTGGAGCTACTTAAGGGAAGACTAATAAATTACTCTGTATCCAGAGGCAAGTGATATTATAGTAATTTTGGACCCTGTTATAATGTGTTTTGTTATTATTTTAATCTAATTAAATTTTATTTACTCTTTATCACAGCATTTGCATACCTAACTTTTTTGCTTGCACTGCTTTTGTGTGTGTGCATGTATAAAGGTGATAGAGAAATACTAAATATGGAGGGAAAGTATATTTGTGATATGATGCATATGCCTTCTATTGCCTTTTTTTCTTTATGGGTTTATTATTTACTACATATACTTTTTTATAATTGTATTATAATTGCTGCAATATATATTATAAAAATTTGTGACATATATCTTTTGAGTGAAATCCATTAAAGAAGATGAGAAAGTCATTAAAAGCATACCTACATTGCAATTTTTAGATAGAAATGGAAAGCAATTTCTGGAAAAAATACAGTGACAAAATAACATCACCTAATTTTACTGCTGCAAATGACCTGTTAAAATTATAAAGTATGATAATACTGACTAAAATTGCTTTATGATTTTAGGTAACATTATTTATAGAAATATATACTTTAAATCATTCCAAAATCTTATTTTTAAATAAAATTTGGAATTAGTGTTTAAATCAGCATTGTTTCTATGACTTTTTAATTCAGTGAAAACAAAAATGGAGGATGTAAATAGGAAAGAGGTACAAGACAGACAACATAAAGTAGATGACACATGTGGTCAGCAAGAGAGAAGAAAAGTAGGAAAAGAGCAGAATGATGCCACAGAATGAGGGAGGCCCAAGGAAGATGAGCAACATACCAAAGGAGACCTGGCTAATGAGGACAGCCCTTCAGGACTTAGGATATTTTAGTCTTTCTAGCTAAAAGGGAGGGGAAGGAAGTACAAATGAAAAGTATACATTTAGAGTGGAAACGCTCACACCCTACTTTTATTTGAAAGGAGGGATTGATCCTCATCTCCTGAAGGATAAATTTTCATAATATACTGTTGAATGGAAGGCCCATTGGTAATGGTGTCATTGACGATTTTCTTTTCCTGCATAATAAGCATTCCTGCCCTTCTCCGTCACATATGTGCAGGAGAGTACATGTCACAACTTAAGGGTATTTTATGCTTTCTGTACTATCCCAGAACACACAAAATGGACCATTTTCAAATTCATTACCTTCAGACACCTTAACATATTGCCACGAGTTGCATCTCAATTTGGTTCAGTGCACATTTTCATTAATTAATTTCCACTATAGAAAAATGAATGAGTTAAATTTATGTAAGTGATTGTTTCTTTGATATTAGTGAAAGTCACAGCCAGAACTCTACCAGTGTATTATATTAACTATTTTATTTTAGCCAATTACTGAAATATTCAAAGTTTTCATTCCAGAAATGAAGTTGAGAAATAATATCTGCTTCAAGTACTTGAGTATACTAAGACTAAATCTCTTGACCATTTATTGTTCTATTAGGTAAGCCAAGCTTTATATCACTGCAGTTTCAAAGTGCTCCACAGTATTTTCCCTTCATTCTCTTTAAATCTAAAATTTTAATTATAAGAAAATTTCAAAATTATTAAGAAAGTGATTAGTAAAAGACCTAAAACCAAACTGGAAAATTACTATCTTCATGTAGGTTTTTGTTTTTGCAGAAAAAGCACTGGGATTTTTATTTCTTTTTTTTTTTTTTTGTATAGGAAAATTTGGAGTTTTTAATACCAGAGAGGCAGATTGAGAAAGCCAATGTCTAAGATTCTCACTGTTTTGCAATGGATTTTTCTTGCTAAATTCTGTTTTGTAGCAGTAAAATAGTAACTTAAAAATTGGTTTCACTAAGTATGAAAGTTAATAAACACATTTAGTGGTATCACTTTTAACTCCCTATCTATATAAAGGCAACATTGTCAGATTTCATGGTCAGTATTTATTTCATTAAGAGCAAGTGATTAATGTTATTTAGTCACTTAAATATAGTTAAATGGATGCTTGGAGAAACAAGAATGTATGATTAAGAAAACACTTTAGTAATGTACTTGGAGACATGACAACTCAACATAAATGCAAATGAATAAAATTCAGTTTTAAAAATTTAAATTCAAAATGGTTCAATTGTAGTTTATTATTTTGTCAAGATGTAAACAGGATATAAATGTGCTTTATATTAGAATAGCTTTATGTGAATTATAATTGACATTTACAACATTCTAATACTGCTTTCTAATACTAGACATATGATTCCTGTAAAACTCAATAAATTTGGCTTTATATTTATACTTGAATACTTTATGATTCATGATTTGTACAGAGTACCAGAATTTAATTTAAAAACTGATGTTTTGCATTTCCAGTAAAGTTAAGAAACATCAATTTTATTAATGAATTCATATCAGTTTCCTGGCCTAATATTTTGTATTACTTACATTTTCAGAAATGATAAAACATTTCTAGAAATGAATCTGGGTAGTAGATGCAGACATTTTATCTCATAGGATGATGACGAGTTAGTCATTTTGTTTATTCAAAGTGGTTACATAGTCAACAATGCTCTATCTTTCACTAAAGGAATAGCATCAGGATCATTAAGTAAAGCAATTCAGTCATGTGCCAATGCACAGGACTTTAATATGTATATTAATTTTAAATGTATACTTTTGCATAATCAACAATTTTTCTATTTATCTAAGTACTTTAACTAGTATTCCTATTTGCCTCAAACACTCATTTATTAGGGAATGGACACTACACTAAAGAAATGATTCAAGACAGACTGGAGTACATCTTTGGATTTTCATGTATAGTTCATGAATGCCAAGAAATAGGACATGATGATTTTCAGATGTTAATGTTTTATGTGGTTTTAGAATAGAATAGCTTTAATGGTTTTACATAGTATTCTATTTCTCTAATGCTTATAGAAGTTATCAAGTCTGAATTATTTGGTGCTCTATTAAGTATCCTTATTTTGTCTTAGTGAAATCTCTAAAGGTCTTAAAAATTCAGGCAAATATAATTTGGAAAATCCCTAATCACGACTGGCAATTGGCAATCTAGATCTCTGGTGGCGCTTTATCTTGTGCTTGTAAAGGTACACATAATTTAGTTTTATCCATTCCATACATTCAAATATTTACTAAAACCACTCTAATTGAGCCGCAATTGAAAATATGGTTTTGGAGAAAAGACATCAAACCTTTCTCCCAAACTAAAACAATTAGGTATTAATGATATTCTTGTCGCATAT
The DNA here is from genome assembly GCA_004026905.1 of Hystrix cristata. Classification (NCBI taxonomy): domain Eukaryota; kingdom Metazoa; phylum Chordata; class Mammalia; order Rodentia; family Hystricidae; genus Hystrix; species Hystrix cristata. The sequence goes on along the minus strand of PVJO010007784.1, from coordinate 32,910 downwards.
TCAAAAGGTCTTTGGTAACATTTTTTCCTCCTTTTTTCCCTTTCAACATCTCAACCTGCACGCTTTATTGTCACTTCAGATCACACAATTCTTACAAAGATAAAACAACATTTAAACACATTTGCTTTGGATGGGAAATTGAGCATTTGCACCCAATAAGCCTGATTGTGGAACTGCATGCAAATTGTGTTTTGATTTATCTCTTTTACACTTTTTTCCATTTGAATTGATCTTGCATTAATTTCACCGAGGGGCTCTGTGAGGCTGCAGATGTTGCCCTGTGTTTAATAAATCAATGAGACAGATCTGAATGAATCACTTCAGATGGATTCTCTGCTCGGTTTGATGTCTAGATGTTATTCTTAGCTTGTTATCATGACAGATGCATTAATGTTCCCATACACTGCCAGCAATGTCAAAGAAATTGAAGCTTTTAAAGTGGCAGCATCCCTTTTTCCAGTTTCTGCTAGAACATCTAAATTTATTTTATTTTACTGAGGGATCAGAGAAAAATACCAAGGCAATCATAAATTTCTTCATAAGAAAGATTCTTTGTATTCATGTTATATTGCTATTACAAGATGGTAGAAATCAATGTATTATAAAAACTAAATATAGTATAGCAGCTTAATATTGCCTCCACATTAATATTTAATCACAGGAGGAAAAAGGAAAATTAGTAATATATGATTGGGACACATTGAAAGTGTCACTATAAGTAGAATTATACTGTATCCAAATTGATTACAGAAGGGCGTTAGTTTTAAATCCTCACTAATAAGCTTTTTGTTGGCTTAATTCAGCCATAATACACTCTTACCAAGGGATTTAGAACTCCTTCAGTATTTAATACTTCTCAGGAGGAAGAAGATAGCCCGTCTATTGTGTATCATCATTTCCTCATTTTGCAATCCTGAAAATCTTACAAAAGTTTGTTTCATTTAGCATATATCAGTTAGTTATATTCTGAGCAATTATAAATCATAAAACATTTATTAACATAAATGTTAGCCTTACAGTTTAATTTCATACTAAAGAAGAGCGTATACACATCGAAAGAAACATTGATATAACCCCAGTGAAATTTACCTACCTGCATTAACTGTCATAACTATCATGCTTTATTTCATGTAACCCATCATTTCATTATCATGGTATTGGGAGAGAAGCAGTGTCTTAGTTGATGGGAAATATTTTTAATTTAATATTGTAGGTGATATAAGTTTTTCTTAATATTTGATATTTGAAGATGCAGTTTTTTTGTTCAAGTTTCTTGAAGAATATGTATTTTTTAAAAAATCAGCTTTTTGAAATAGATTTTTTATATAGGCCTTTATAATATTCTTTAATCATGACATTATTGTTACCTTAGTAGAATAGGACAATAGGAAACACTATTAAATGATACTGTTTAGTTCTCGAATTCTACAGGAAAAATTTTTATCTTCAGTATTAGGATAATATTTGTAGTTTAAGTACATGTTACGATCTGTGGTAGAATTTAAAGATAAGTTTTTATGAACTTCAATAAAGTTATGAACAATAGTTAACTTTTTTTTGAAAATTTGTTTAAAACATAAATGACTTCAAGGTGAGATCTCACCACATTCTTCATTAATGCTGTTTTTATATTATAATAGTATACTGAGATTGTGGATAGAAGATGTAAATTGTTTATACAAAATTGAATACAACATAAATAAAGGGTAAACTCTACCTTTATCAGTAGCTATCTCAATGTCATTAAAAGAAAACTGAAATTGTTACATTAAACAAAACCTTGCATTTATAATAAAAATTTCTGAATAGTCATTTTTAACTCCAGTAATATTCATTGTAAAACTTCATTAAACCTAATATTGTGTGTCTATAGGCACCTAATTCACATTTGCTGAGTGAATACAATCGTACACATGTATATACACACACACTCATCCCTTTTATCAGAAATTTTTGTATTAATTGCTGTTAAAATAGCTAAGAAATAGTTATATAACATTTGCAGTTATTAGAATGACGTAATCATTCAACTAACTCCAATATAAAACCATTTGTAAATCATGCTATAAACCTTTCACAAATATATGTGTAAATATAACAAAATATCATGTATGAAATTACAATATTTGAAATGAAATGCATTATTATAGAAAGAATGAATTCTTGATATTTTCTTTTAGTGAAAACCCAAGGGAGATATGCTACTATTACAAATAGGCAAGAATTAATAAATAAAACAAGACTAATACTATAAAATGATTCCCACTGATTTAGATTTATATTACTTGAAATCAGTACTAACTTTTGTGGCAGTTGACTTGAGATCATTTTCAAACAGTAAATGGTTGGTTATCCAAAAGGATTAGGTAAGAAGATGATTTTCTTCCCTTCTTTTTAGACACTATGAATGGAAACACAAATACATATTAAGAAAAAATGACTTTATTTTCCCCTGAATTTTCTGAAGATCCAATTGAAGCTTGAACTTGCATGAAGTCTCCTTCTCACCACCTGATTTAAAGGGATATTTTGTTCCTTCAAATTATAACCTTTGAAGAAGAAAATTTCCTTTCACCTAGGACCTTGAGGTTGAAACTACTCATATTTATGTATGGTTTTGACTTATTATGATTACTTAATTTATTAGAGCAAACTGTGTTGCAAATTTTGTCATTGTACTCCTGGAAAATTATATAGTACAAGAAAGTTTAAAAGTAATGAACCACAATATTTTTATTACTATGCAATCTTTTTATTTGTAAACAGGTTAACTGCCTAATAGTGTATAATGTAGTGTGTATGTTAAGCTATAAAGCATTCGATTGCAATTGTGTCCAGTGATCTTATCAGGTTGTTGGCAACTGCTAGCTGGTAACAGCATTTAGGCTACATTAAGTCTATCTGCTATTTATGTGATGGGTTAAAAAGAAAAAAGTAATATTGATCTGTCTCCAGATTAAAGTTTGAAATGGATAGCAGCCTGAACACAAAAGCCTTTTTTTATGATTTCTCAGCTTGCCATTGATCTCCTAGTTTTATTGCATTCATTATTTATTAAAAGAATTTGCAAGCTAAACATAATGTTAAGCTAGTTTGCACACAGGGACCACACTTAGGAAATTAAATGGAAATTGCATTAGAGATGAACATCTGTGCTATTTTTCCACTCATGTGTTCATGGGTTTGTATAAAAGGTGTATTGGATTAACAGTTAGAACCATTATAGCTTATAGCAATATTTTAGATTTTGAGCTTTTAGTTCTTTTGGAAGAAGACTGTCTCTCATATCTTTGTCTAGAAAGCATATTTACCATCATCACAAATAATACTTAGATAATTTATTTTTATTATACTGTTGATAAATTATTTACATTATTTATCAACTGTATGATACTCTGTTGTACTAAAGTAAAAACATTTAAAATACAACTATCATACAAGAATGCAAAATTTCGCAATGGCTTTTTGTAGTCAGGTACATAGGTGCAGTTTACATGGTATCTTTTTTAAGATTCTTGAGTTCAGTACCATACTAAAGCATACAAAATTCTCAGAAATGATATAAAACCTTTAATGTGACTGTATCTATATCTATAATATTCTTGCTCATTCTGAAAAAATGATAACCATACAAACACTGAAATCTTGCTCTTTTTAACACTAGTGATGATGGGGTGGAACGTGTTATAATGAGTTTCTCCTCTTGAGTTCAATCCAAGGAAGTTTAATTATAAAATTGCAAGTCGACCTTACCTGGAATAGTTGTCCTGAGAATATAAGTTAAACTCCAGTGAGCATATTTTCTGCTATATTATTATTAACATGTAGCTATTTTAAAAATTTATTTTTATTGACTTAATTTTAAATAAGTAAATCTTTAGCTTAGGGCATATAAAACACATTTATCCTTCCTATTATATTTGGTAAATTAGAGAACCTTTGAGATTACACATTTTTGCCATATCTAGTGTTAAACAATCTTTAAATTGCTTCTTCCATATGTTATGTGTTTCATGTGTTATATCGGTAAACACTTGACTCTTTTTTTACTTTTTAAATTATATTAGAAATGTCCATATAGAAAGTTATTAAACTTGCAAATGTGGACTTAAAATTGTTTTTTAAGTTAAAACATTTGCTTTCATTTGTGTTAAGATTTTTAAACTAATCAAATTCTCAAGCTTTGGGCTTTGTTTGTTTTGTATGTCATCCTATAAAATATTCTATGTCACAAATTGAAACTGAGATGAGAAAGAGTTATCTGTAATATGTTGCCCCTTAAATATTTGATTGTAAATAACTGGGAAAAAGATGATTTCCAAACATGTATAATTAAACATTTATTTAATGTTCATGTTAAGCATGCTGCTTTGAACATAGCCTATAATCTGCTAAAGTTCTAAGTTTATTTTGTAGAAAAATTCATGCATACATTCTACGTTTGTATATGACGAAGACAAAAGGGAACTTCATTCATAGAAAACATTTACTGTGTGGTACATTTTATGCATAGTACACAAGCTTTAGGTATCATTTTATAGGCCAGTTAGATCATTGCATATGAACACATAACATTATCTATAATGTATGATATTCTCCAGTTCAATTAACTTGTTATTTCAGCAAATATTTAATAAATATCTGTTATGTGCAATTCTGTGAAGAGAACTTGTTTACATTCTTATGATCTCATCTTCAGATTACTGAGGAATAGATTTTTATTGTTCCATGGTTAACTCTCAGCTCACCTACATTATTGGAAGGAAAAATAAATGATGGAGGCAATTCAAAAGCATGAAAAATTAAAATGACATTATTTAGGTTTTTCAGTGCATTATAAAATATTCTCAGAATATCTAGGTGTCTAAATATGTTTTGCATATTCTGATATTAAATTTCATTTCCATTTCATGAACATTCACTGTAGGAGGAAGGGGTGTACCCTAGAACAGCGATGATCAAACTTGTAGAGCTTTCAATGATGCAAACAGCCCGCTACAGCATGTGTGCCATGGCTTACCGCCATTCACCAGCTCTAGAAGCATGCGAAGGTTGCATTTAATCTCAAATTAAATTCTTCATGCAATAATTATCCAAAGAGAGCATAAACAGACACACAGCATATATGTCATAGAAAGCAGCGGTGTACTCTGGATCTTGTTGGTGAGTGTATTTTGCTTAAATTTAGTCTTATGCTTTCTGTTGAAAGATTTATGTTCCCAATGGATGTAGCACTCATTATAGGCCGTTAGCATATCAAAACCTGGCAAACTGTGTGAGGTCAGTTGTTGACTAGAATATACTTTTCTGTTCTTAGGACCCTTATGTAACCATCTTCTGTAAGGTAAATAAACATTTTTGGACACTGGAGGAATCATGGCTTTTGGGTTAAAACACACTGATGAGAATAACTATAAATTAGATTTTTAAGATGGTTTCTATTCTGTGAAGGAAATAATTAATCAATTTTCAACTTGTAATGAAAACAGGAAACATCATGGTCTTGACACCAATCGTGTCTTGGCAAGAGCGATCATTTTGATGATGGACACATGTTGAACGGTGTGACTTCTGGATTGTGGTGACTCAGAGTTTAATTGGTGTAAATACATTACATAGTTCTTTTCTGACATTTCCAGTTGTTTTGGATTCGTCTTTGTGGTTTTGAAGGGCTGACAAGTTTTTTTTTTTTTTTATTTTAAACCAAGAGCATGTATTGGTACATTCTACATACATTGGTCACATTCATTACATTTATTCTGTACCTATACATGGTGCATCTTGGTTCTCCCCCTCTCCCCCGCCCCTCCCCAAGGGCTGACAAGTTTTTGTCATTTGAAGGGCGTGAGATTTCATGAGATTATATGATGTTTCCATAACCTCCATTCTGCCGGAGTGTACAGTTTTATTATTTGTTGCAGTTTAGTTCCACTGAATTGAATAACTAACCTGCTGTAGATTGTCCAATGAGGTTTTTGTTTTTGTTTACAAGAGAGCTTTCGATTTTTAAATGCAAACACAATAAACATTTCTCCTTTTTTCATCTTTTTCTACATTAGTGAGAAAAATGTAAAAGTGTGTGACGCATGGGGATCCACGTGATGTCAAAGAAGGAACAGTGGAGCTCAGAAACTTAGTTTTTGTCCAATTAGGAGGTCTGTTTTTAAAGACAGAAGGACTATTTAATTATTGACAAAGAAACAAAGCAAAATAAGGCTGGACAAAGCTTGATGAGAAAATATTTCTCATGGAAATAGAGAATAAGCAGGGGAGTGAAGTATACTTCACGGAAGTACAGCCCTAAGCACTGAATATCTTTTTTAATTGACATTTTATTTTAGTGGTCAGTTTAAACATACTTATGGACAGGAACAGAAGGGATGAAAAACATTAGCTGTTAATAAAAATAAAATTACTAATTTCAAAATGTGGAAATGTTATTCCATTTAAGGTCGCTGGTGGCAGAGAAATCGTAAGAGAGCATTTGTACACATGTTGTCATTAAATTAATATTTCTGTAATATTCCTGTTAATGTTGTTTTAATTAGAACAATTATACAGTGTCCATTTGCATATCTTTGGGAAGTTTCCTTACTGTTCTTGATTATAACTTGACATAGCACATTTTTGAAATACATGTTGAGTATTCATTTTTAAAAAATCGTTAAACTTTGCCTTTGGGTACTATGTGTAGTTTTTATTCCATTCAGTAGTAACTAATTTTGCATTTTAGGGAGTACTTTGAATCACTGCATTTGAGATTATTTAATTAACATTAAAATTTGAATTAAAGAATATCACAATGGCATTTTCCTCACTTTGGGATCCAATAAGTACAATAAAGTTTAAATATTTACTACATGCCTTTATTCTGAAAATATATCTGAAGGCTAAAATTACTAGCAAGGTGTAATCATAAAATCTTTATGTGTATATACTGGTTTATAGTTTGTGTAGTACCTTCAAATACCCTGTCTCAATTCGAGCCTTGGAAGAGTGTTTTTAAAATTTTGTTGTAAAATTTCTGAATTTTTATAAACAGGTGGCTTATTGCTTAACAACGCAGTGCTTCTGGGGATTACTTAATCTTATATATATACTTTTTCACTCACTGCTAAATCAGTATCTTCATGGTTGCATGAAACTTGCAGTGATTGAAGAGAATAATAGCACGGTATCGTAGGTTTGTGCAGGAGTTGAAAGGCTGCAAAGCTTATTCACCTACTATCTATATTTATTCTTGCAGCAGTTCCATGAGCCAGGTTGTCCGATCTCAAATTTAGATGAGAAAATAGAAAAGTAGGCGAGTGAAATGAATTATCTAAAGCCATACATTCTAGAACTGACGGAGCTAATTCTTGATTCTAAACCTTCTAGCACACGTCCTCTGGTATGACATAGTCTCTATACTGCCTCTAATGATGGACTTTAGCAAAAACAGTTTAGTTAGGTAGTGTGTTGTTCTAGGTAGTCGGAAATTTATGGGAAATCTAGTAGTGATAAGTAGAGATAACCTAGGAGAGAGAAGCACTACTCAGGAGCTTCAATAGAATGTCTTCAGGGTGCCCTCACAGGAACTACTGCCATTGAATGATGTTTTCATCAGAAATACAGGAACAAAATCCTCTTGGATTAAACCTCAATTCTATAAGCATGTACCAAAAGGTTTTGGGAATTAACAAAAGAAATAATTCGGGAAAGTATGTAGAGATGGCAGCAGTTCATCAAAGTATAATATTGAAAGAATTTATAAAACTGGCCTCTACTAAAAATATGAATTATCTTTTATAACCAAAATCCTACACTGTGAACTGTGGATCACTTCAGGGTGCTCTGCATCTTATTTTAGATGTAATACATACACACATGAATAAATTGTCACTGTTCATCAAATAGCTTTTGGATATCTACTCTGTGTCAGGCATTCTTTTAGGTGCTCTGGACACAGCTGTTAAAAATAACAGATAAAGATTCTCTGCTCTTGAAAAGGATGTAAAATTCTAGTGTATTGGATTGTAGATGAAGGAAGACAATAGTATGCATGCTAAAGAAGGAGAGTATATTGTGTGTTGGGAGGTGATAAGTGCTATGGAAAACAGCGCAAGGAGAGCAAAATGAAAATGTGGGAGATTGGGGTCAGTTGCTGTTTTAGGTAGATGGGCGTAGTAGACTTCATTGAAGATGTGTGACTTGTTAACAGACTTGAGAGCCAAACAGAATCTGGGGAAAATTGCCCTCAGACTGAAGAAACAGGTTATTTGTTTTTAGATTTACAAACTATTATTTTTAAAGTTTTTATTAGTACATATTTGCAGTACATAATTATTATATTCCTCATGGGTTGTTACATGTGCATAACACACCTTAATTCTTTTTCATCCCTTCCCTTCTCCTCTCCTGGTCCCTACATCACTTGGTCCTCTTTCCTTTTGCAAAAGATGTCTCTATTTCCTGTTATCTATCTTTTATTTTGCCCTTTATTTATATTTTGAATTTCTCATTTAAGAAATATGAGATATTTAAACTTGTGTGTCTGATTTATTTCACCTAATGTTACGGTCGCAAGGTGCATCCATTTTCCTACAAATGACTCGAGTTTATCCTTCTTTATTGGCAGAGTAGTACTCTGTTGTGTATAAATACCACACTCCATTCATCTCCCCAAGATTTAGCTATTATGAATTGTGCTGCAACAAACATGGGTATGCATGTATCAGTGTAATATGATGTCTTTCACTCTTTCAGCAAGGTACCTAGAAGGGGAAGAGCTGGATTGAATGGATTTCTACCTTTACATTTTTGAGAAATCTCCATAATGATTTCCATAATGGTTGTACTTGTTTACATTCTCACGAACAATGTAGAAGTGGTCTTTTCTCTCTGCAGCCTCAGCAGCACTTGTTATTCATTGAGTTCTTGATGATAATCATTCCTTCTGGAGTAAAATGGAACCTCAGTGTTGTTTTAATTTGCATTTCTCTAATGGCCAGAAGTGTTCTACATTTTTTCATGTATTTATCGGTCATTTGCACAGGAGCATGCCCAGTAGATTTGAGGAACAGCATGAAGCTGAGTATGGCTGCCGTGGAGTGAGCCATGGGACATGAGTTGGAAAGATATCATAATGGTTATGTTGGGGGAGGTGTTACCACATAGGTTCTTTTAGGTCATTTCAAAGTCATTGGCTTATAAATTAGATGAAATGGGGAATCACTGTAGTGTTTTTTAAAAATTTTATTTTAATGGTACATTTTAGATGTACATAGTGATAACGTTCATCATAGGGGATTTGTACCTGTACATGACATATCTTATTGCTTCTTTTTTCCCCATTTCCCTCCCCTCCGTTCACCTCCTCCTCCTTCCTTATTTACAAGAGCTTTCTTTTCATTTTTTCCTTCTATTCCTTATTTCTCTTGTCCCTCCACTCCTTGCCCCCTCCCCCCACCTTGTTCCCCTTTCCATTTGAACGATTTCTTCCCTTTACCAATACAACACATTTTAGTGGTACAGTTTGTAATAGCTAAATCTTGGAAACAGCCCAAATGCCTATCAACTGAGGAACGGATAAAGAAAATGTGGTTTTTTATACAATGGAGTACTACTCTACCATAAAGAATGATAAGCTTGAGATATTCCTAGGGAAATGGATGCACCTTGAGACCATAGTCTTAAGAGAAATAAATCAGACACACACGTTTAAATACCACATTGTTTCTCTGGTGTGAGAAACTGAAAGTATAAATAAAGAATAAAATGTATTACATTGTAGTGTTTTAAACAAGGGGACAAGACAATCTGACACAGGTTTTAAAGGGTCATTCTGGCTGCTAGGTTGAGAACAGAGTAGAAATCGGCATGCTGTTGGAGTGAACACACAGAGAGATTACAGCATGTTACAATGCAGCAGTACAGCAAAAGATGGTAAGAATTCATCAGATTCTGAATAAGATTTGAGGTTAGAACTTGTAGCACTTCGTGATGGATTAGACTGGATGTGAGACAAAATAGTCACAGATCACTGCAGGACTTGGGCAAAGAACTGGAAGGATGGTCTCCAACATTTGAGCAAGGGAATGCTGTAGGTGGAGCAAGTTTGGTGGGAAGTCAAGGGTCTAGCTTTGTACACGTTAGTTTTTAGGTATCTCTTACCTTTCTAAGGAGACATGTAGGCATTACATATAGAAGTTTGGTGTTTGAGACAGACTTTTGAACAGAAGATAATGCATTGAGGAAAGCAGTGACTATAAAAAAACAGTTTTGACGATTGAGTCCAGGGTCACACCAATATCAATAAATCAGGAAGAAGAGGAAATATGAACAAAAAGTCTGAGAAGGAATATCCAGCAAAGTAGAAGGAAAATCAAGAAAGAATGGTATTCTGAAAGCTAAGGAAAAATGCATCAACAAGAAGGGAATGGTTAACTATGTCAAAATTTGCCAAAAAGTCAAATAATACAAAGTTACTGAGATTGGCGTCCACTAGACGTGGCAATAGAAGTCACTGATGACCTTGGAAAGAGTAGTTTTTGTGGAGGAGTAGAAATGAAAAGCCTGAATGTGATGTATTTAAGAGAGAACAGGACTAGGGAAATTGGAGACAGAATATGAACAACTCTTCCCAGAAATTTTCTACAAAAATAGCAAATGATTTGGGCTGAGAATAGTGAATGTGGATGGAGTGTGTCAAGAAGTTGCTATTCTTATTAAGACAGAAGAGACAATAACATTTGCTGTTAGGAATAATCCAATATAAATAAAATAAGTTGATATTGTAAGAAATAGGGAATATTGATGATATGATATTGTTAAAAAGGAAAGAGTGGATAGAATCCAGTGTGCAAGTAGAGGCATCAGTTTTAAATAGGGGAAAGAAAATTGTCTCTACTTTAGCAGGTGGGAAGGCTAGGTATGTTGACATGGTATTAGGACTTCAGGAAAGCTCTCTTCAGGTGGTGTCTTGGTAACTTTTCTCATTGGTGAGACAAAATACCCAACACATGAAGTTAAATGAGAAAAGGTTTCTTGCAGTTCACAGTTTGTATAGGTTTGAGTGTACAAGGCAGTGTTGCTTGGCAGAGGGGCATCGCAGAGGAGAAATAGTTCATGGCAGGGAGAAGGTGGCAAAACAGAGAAGTAGCAAGCATCAAGCAGCAAGCAACAACAGCAGCCTTTTTTCTGTCTTTTATAGTCTAACCAGGCTACCCGCCCTTAGGGCAGACAGCACTCACACTCAGGAAGGGCCTTCCCATTATCAGCACTGAGAAATACACCAAACAAATCAGTGCAATAATCTAGTAATCACACACCCTTGATACCAGTATCACACACTCTAGATTCAGCCACCTCCGAAAAGCCCCACCTATGAGGTTTTGGGAGGGACATCTAGACACAAGCCATAACAGGTGCTTTCCATTTTCTATGTCAAGTGGAAACAGGTCATTATTTTGGAGAGTTGGAAAGGAGATGTTGAAATGAGTTTCTGGACAACAAAATTTGAGGTGAAAAAAAGGGTGAAATTGCTATTTGGATAAATTGGAGAGAAAAACTATTGAAATAAGTTTGTATGCTTTTTGGCAAAATTTAATGCCTATTCAGGATGGTGGTCATAAATTTATAATGGTCAGTGTGGTTGTATATTTTAATTTCACCATGTAGAACTGTCTTAGTACTGGAACAAGGTAGGAAAATATTCCATTTAACCAGAATTGTAGCTTTGCTTAGTGGTATGAGTATAACAAAGTGAAAGAGCAAGAGAGCTGAGAGGAGAGTTTCTACAAAAAGTGATTATAATGAATGAGAATGTATTTTAAATTCTTTGGGAAGAAAGAGGATATTATGAAAATGAACGAGAGAAAGTGAAAGGTGGTAGTTTCAGCAAACTGGAGATTACAAGAATGGATCAAAGGATTGTCAGAACTGTCATACTAGGAGTAGACTGGAAAGAGATAGTGATGGGCGCAGAGTAGGTGGCACCAAATTAACAATATGGAAGAGTTGAATTTATTGGTAATTACAAAGTCTAGAATATGACCATTGGCTTCTGGGACTGAAGATGAAGACAAGATTATTGAAGGAGAGAAAGTTAATAAATTAGAAGGTCAGAGTGTTGGATAGTATTATCTATGTGTATATTTGTATTGAACTTGCTAAGGATTAAGAGAAGAGTATTAATGTATTTTATTTAAAATTTTGCGTGCATATAATAGTGCTATCAGAGATTACTTTGTTAAAAATGTTTCTAAAATTTTAAAATAAAATTTGTTTGAGTTCAGAACTTCAGAAACACAACTTGACTGAAAGTGTTTTAGAAGGAATCTGCATTCACTATATTTTGAAGGTTTAAACATCTGTACAAATAATCCTCATTTTGTCATGGGCGTGCTGGACTGCAGCTAAGCTGTCTTTGAAGAATATGGTGAAAAATAACATTTTTGAAATATTTAATATTTGATTCAATTCATTTACTGTTAACATTATTTTACTGTTAACATATTTACATTCATTTACTGACAACATTATTGACCCCACAGCGTGTGTTTTTGATATCATTATTTCTTTACGTGTTCATGAAGAATGAAGTAAGTTCCTACTTTCATTTCAGCACATGGCTATTTTATGAGTAGAGTACTACGAATCTGTTTGACACAGAACGGAACTAAGAAATAGTCATTGCTCTTTACCTATAAATGGTTCATAATTCATTCAACATGGTAGAAAACAAATCTTTCTATGTATCTATCTATGTATCTATGTGTCTATCTATCTCTATCTATATGTCCTATCTATCATCTATATTTAACACCTGGTGTTCTGAGTTGAGCATTATTAACGGTACTTCTCAAAGCTACTCTGACTACTCTCATAATTTTTGTAGCCTTGGAGATTCAGTGATGAAGAAATAGCCAAATATTTAAATCAGGTTCTCATGCAAAATCATTGCAGAGCAAAACTAAGAAGTTGGTAATCTCAGTCTTAATTCATTGCCAATTACCTAAAAAACAAATTTTCTCTGGTGGGGGTTGCCCAGCCAGTCACCCAGTATATTAATAGAGTAGTAGGGAAGAAGGGTTTGGTCAACATTTGCAAACTCTCATGAGATTCTGTCACTGATTCTGAGTATTAATTTCTGCAGCTGGAGAATAATAAAGAATGCCAGATGTAGTAACATCTGCTACTAAGACTCTTGTTTAGGGGGAAAAAGACAGTGCCATTGTTAGAATTTGATTTTAGCTCTATTGACTGATTAAAAATGCCATGTCTCCCCTTTTTGTATAGCACTGAGAGGAGACATATGCATGCACTAAAGTGATAGGCTGTCCAAAGGTTTGTAGAAAGACTGGGGTATTACAACCCTAATGTAGTACACAAAAGCAAAGTAAAGAAACAAGTGATTAATCATCCTGCCTGATATTATTTCAAATCTGCTGACCTTAGAACTTCAAATGAATATTTTACTCAAAAATGTATCATTGACATTTTGTTAGAACTGAGCGGAAGTGCACTGAGTATTATGAACTGCTTGAGGAAACTGATACCAGAAAATGATGAGGTTGAGATTCCTAAGAATAAATGTTCTGCTTAAGGTTTTGTTGAAACAATTATCTTTAAGGATCTACCTGAACCTGTAGCAACTTCCCTCTTTAGACAGTGAACTCTTGCTTCTCTGAACTTGTATCTGCAGATTGTTTCTGGTTTTAGAGTACAAATTATTGAGTTTTAAGGTCCTTATGTTTTCTCTCTGTTCAAACTAGCTTGTAAGTCTCTCAATTTCAGTACAGTCTGATGTGTCATTTTGTCACTCACAGTGCCAAACATAGTACATGGATAAAATTATCCTGAATGTTTTCAATTTTGGTTTGCCAGAGCAACTATGATTTATTATAATTAAATGCATTTACTTTGGGAGATGGTCATATTTTAAGATAATTTATTGCTATACCTTAGAAGTATATTATTCTGATTCTGATTCACAGCTCCACTTGAACAATAGGATCTAGGTAATTACAATTCTGTATTAGATAAACACGTTTGTCCTGATTCCATGATTTTCTAGCTGTAACCACCTAAGCCTCAGTTTTTCTAATTGAAAATGGGACTATATTATTTACATAACTCATAGGGTTGTTAATATTAATTGAGATCATGTACATAAAGTGCTTAGCACATAATCAGAGTTTTGTAAATGTCAGCGCTTACCATTACTTAAAGTGGTGTTCACACTAATAAATATATACACACATATACATATATTCCAAACACAAGGAATTGAAAACATTTCAGAATGAAATGAATACATTTTCAGAAATTTCTGCAACCAGAACTAAATTAACTGGTTGGCCCTGAGTGACACTGTGTGCACTTCATTTTCTACAAAATTCTCGTATGTTGACTTTCTAGGCTGAGGGGGCAGCTGATAGGCCATTTATTACTAGTTCTATTTTGGTGAAAAATTCAGCCTTGTGTGTCATTTAGAGTTTGTGACACATGTACCCTCCCAAGGCTTAATGAGTTGTCTGCAGATGGGCTGTTATTTATTACAGTCATGTAGAATAAAATTGATTGTCTTCTGAAATTAATTTTTCATTTGCCTCCAGCCTTGCTTTAATAGAGGACACACAGCTGCCTGTTTGCAGAAATACTGTTTAATCACATTAATATCTCAGCCCCCCTAGGCTGAAGAAGATAATTGTACAAATGAACAGCAAAATCTGTATCTTTAACTTATTTTTATGATTAAATTATGCAAATAACTTATCTCCTGTTCTTCCAAGCACTAATCATCTAATTAGTAATGATGTGTTAAAGGGATGGTTTTGAATCAAGAGAGAGACAAATTCAGGAAGCAGAAAATGGGGTCTGACAATGAAACTCCTGATGGTACAACAATAATATATATAGATGAATCTATGTACAGTATTTGGAACAAAAAGAATGAGAAGGGTAATATACACTATGCATACACCTGACATGTGTCACCTATTGTCAGAAACTATAATTCCATATTTTTGATGACATCTGTTTTGAGATTAACTTTGAATTCTTAATAGGCAAATGTTAAGTTTTCTGTATTCTTGATTACTCAAAGATATTAGGGTTTTAAATATCTTAGCCAATGAAGAGTTGGCTTGTTCTTTTAATCCATGAAAAATAATATCCAGCAAAAGAATGAGCCTACAACTTGATTATGGATATACACACTAAACTTTACAGATAACTGCTTTAATAAAAGCAATCCTTTCTCTTTGAAAAATTAGAGTCATGACGTGCAAACTCAGAACAAATACAGTCCCTTACTGGAGGACTCTGTATTTAATTCTAAACAACATTCCACATATGTTTTTGGAAAAATCTTGCCTTGATTTTATGCTTTTGCCTCCAGATATAATTGTAAAGAGTTTTTAGCATGATAGCCATATTTAGTTGTGGGCATAGTTACTCCATATGCTGTAGATATTAAGTATTTATCAATAATAACTTAGATAAGGTAAACAATATTTTTATATTCTTAAGCAATTATGACAAGATTTACAGATGAACATGGTTCTTATAATAATGTAAAACAAATTATAATAAATCGGGCCATAGATTTTAAAATTAAATTTACTGTGAGTATTTTGAAACCACCAAAAATCTTTCTTATACCTGTATTTGTGGGAGTCAGAAATCATATTCGTATCTTTTCAGTATAGTTTTTCATTGACTTGAAGTCTATGCTTTACCTGGATTTTACAGTCAGTTTCAAAGTATTTTCTTTCTATAATGTAAACAATTTCCCTCAGAATTTGAGAATAAAATCTCAAGAAATTTGCCCTAAATAGAACACAAACAAAACTTTATGGATCAGACCAGATAATTTTTTGGAAGATCTTGAGACCAGTACTGTCATTCTGTTACTGGTTCTAGTTTAGCTTGTTCCCCTGCATGGTTGTTTCAAGTCACCAAGACCCAGTGATCACTACCAGACACTATTCTCTATTGAAGTGTGACGGATTCTTAGCATAACAATGCCAGCTATATACGGGCATTTAGTTACCATCTTTGCTTGTTAAATATAGGCATTGACCTGTAGTTTATCTGATTTTATTGGAAAAATGCTTAAGTTATTTATGTGGGCAATTGAAGCCAACCAGTCTAACTTATTGGAATTCCCAAGTTTGGCTTTTTTGGTATTTTACTCTTGAGACTTGGTACATGCATTTCTGCGGAGGGTAGACAACCTTTTATAGATTTCTGTAGTGAAGTGAGCACTGCCTCAAACACTACCAAATTCAGAAAGGCCAAGTTAGCGTGTGAAATGAAAGAGGAGCCCTTTAGAATTTATTCCATTGCTTTTCCATGAAGCTTTCTCTCTTTTTCCCCTTTTGGAAACTAATATGAGTATTACATTTTCCCAAACAAAAGCGATGCATTTGCATATTATAGAATTAAAAAAAACCCTCCAAAATATGGCCCTTTTAATAACTTTTTGAGATTGAGTAAATTCTCAGAGTCGTTGCTGTGGGTTTTTTTGTTGTTGTTGTTAAGTCTAAATAAGTTAAAGAACGATTCCCTTGGTTTTAAAGGAGACAAGAATAATGTTAATACTTGGTTTTATAATCCCTGGTTTCTAATGAGTTTTTCAGAACATGCCATTTGTACATGGAAATGGAAAAATGGGATATTCAAATTCATTTTTATTCTTACAGGAAAATAAATATTTTATTGTTTATAAGAATTATTAAAATATATTCTTTAATTGGTTGGGAGAGGCACAGTATCTCCTCTGATTCAGTTACACCTTAAAGTGCTACCTACACTTCTTGAGTTCTTAAAGCACCTCTACAAAATATTAGGGTTATAAGAAACAGATTTGAAACGCAGTATGGGACAATTCCACGCTTCATGAGTATTATCAAGAAAGGGGGGAAACAATTTTAATCTAAAATGCCAATATTTTTCATAATTCAAAGGGTAAAATAATACATGCATAAAACAAGCTGATTATCCACCCAATGGAGGATTAGACATCCTCTACCCAGGAGGTTTATCTTCTCTGAGAATTGAAAAAAAAAAGAAAACCTCAGAGAAGTTTACTATCTGCTGTTGCATTATAGCTAGAATTACGATATCATTTTCTTACAATTCTGAATTACACTGCTGAGCTTTTAATAGAACTCAGGAGGCCTCAGAGGAACGGGGAGTAGGGACTATTAACTTGCTATCTCACTCATCTTCCTCTGCAATAATTGGGAATGGTGAATGAGCTGCTGAGGAACCTAAGCATCCCTTGCATATATGGCAAGTCTGTATAAGCCAAGCCTTAATAAATGACCCTGGGCAAAAAGAATATATGCCTCTGGCGAATCCTACCTGTAAAGGAAAGCTTCTCAATTTCCTTAGAATATAAGAAGCAAAGTAAATAGCTTTTATGTTCTCCTTTCCTTTTTGTGATTTCCTCTTTTCTCCAATCCTTTATTTACTCTGTGTAGTGGTAGGAAATCTTAATGAGACAGGACAGTGTCTAATCTCAAGTTGTAATTTTAGGCTATTAGTTCAAGAAGCAGAGGCAGTGGAAGAACTTGCCTTTCCCTTTGCGAAAGGGTCTCATTCCTTATCTAATACATGCTTTAACTTTTGGCATCCTCAGTTCCCAAGAAATTTGCTGTAGTTGTTACTAGTTTGTTGGTAATAATTAATTTCTGTCTTTTTTTGGTAGGGACCTTTGAAGTTCATTCATTTCCCCAATTTAATAAACTCTCCAGCGTGATATTTATTAAATATAGAATATTATATAACATAATTTTCTTTTATATATGTTCTGTGTATTATGGTTGTTAAATACTGAATAACCTCCTAAAGCCTAACATTATTTAGTTTAAAAACCTGATGTTTTAAATTGCATCTATTAGTGTGTATCTATACTCAAAATAGGCAAGCTATTGTAAAGAAGTTAAAATCTGTAGATTAAAGTTTCCATAAAAAAGTGACCTGCCATATTTTTATAGGATTTGAGGTTATGGTAATAGTTTCCATTTATTGATTATTATCTATGAGTCAAATACAATGTTTGGGACTTTTCTGACTACTCAATTTAATCCTCACAATCACCTTAAAAGTTAACCATTGCTAGCCTCTTTTTATAGTTGAAAGAAACAAAGGTTAGGAAAGTTAGGTAAATTGTCCATAATGACATTTAGTCTATGCAGAGGCAGGAATTCTCTGGCACTGAACCTATGTTCATTCCACTATACAATTCTTTTTTTTTTGGTGCTGGGGATTGAACTCAAGATTGTGCTTGCAAGGCAAGCACTCTAACCACTGAGCTAAATCCCCAGTCCTCTACTATACCATTCTGTACTGACCAAAATTGTACATTAACCAAAAATCTGTAAATTAAGTCATCCTTGGATCAGGCTTGAGGTAGGTTATTTGATAAAAGAACATAAAGTTGCAGTTATCTATTTGGGATTGCCAACAATATAGAACAGAAATTGAACTTTGGTATAAGAAAGTACATTTTGGAGAGGTGGTAGTATTGGCAAATGCCAGTTTTATTAAGGTCTGTTTCTATCAAACTCTGTTTGTAAAATGGGGTAGTGATTATTATTTTGTATAATGTATATCTATTTAATTTGGCAGGTCACTTATTCGTTAGCTTATCAATAAAAGCCCCCTCCAGACGGGAGAATATATTTCAGAGGGAAATGAAATCATCTTCTGTTTGCCTTTAAATGATAAAATGGTGTTTTGAAAACAGGTGGTAACAATACACTAATTAATATTTCAGGCTGTTGAATGTTAAATGAGATGTTTATAGGGAGCTATAAACTAACAAAAAAGTCTTACATATCTGTGTACAAGTGTTATGGTTTGTGTCTAGATGTCCCCCCAAAGCCTCATGTGGTCATATGTGGGGCATTTTCAGAGGTGGCTGGATCTAGTGTGTGTGAAGCTGGGATTAAGGGCATGAGATTACTAAATCAATCCACTGACTGGTTTGGTACCACCCTAATCCTGGCAGCCTGGATAAAAGAAGGGACAGAAAGAGGCTTGTCTACCCCTTGCTTGCCCCCTCTTGCTTGCTTTGCTGCCTTCTGCCTATCTGGCATGCCACCCTGACTTGGATCCAGCCGATTGTGGACTGAAACCTCTACAAACTGTGAGCCAAATAAACCTTTCCTCCCCTAACTTTGGGTGTTGGGTATTTTGTCTCAGCAATGAGAGAAAAGTAACTAAGGAAACAAGATTTAATTGTGCAATTTTCTGTGACTTTAAGGAGAATGAGAGACCTAGTTTCACATAATAGTGCAAGGCAATGATATTGGGGAAAGGAGTAATGAGAATCCATATAAATTAAGGTCCAGATCCCAGGCAAAAGTTTAGAATATCTAAGTTAATTAACATTTTTCTAATGATAGTTGAGGTTTAAATTATGAGACACAGGTAGATTTTCTTTTCCATATATATTTTTGCAAGATACCTTTATCAAGATAAAATTATCTTATTTATAGAGGGAGATACTTAGTTCCAGCAAGAGTATGTCTTATCAAAGCTGACCTGGAAGTGGTATAAAAAAAAAAAAGAATGTACTTATTTTGAGTCCTTTAGTCACTGGACTGTTTCTATAACATCATTTTTAAAAAAAGGAATATGTTTACTTTGAGTCTTCTAGTTATTGGACTACTTCCATAATATCATTTAATTGTCATGTAACTAAATTTATTTAGGTATCTTAAAATAGTTTATTAATAGTGGTTAATGAAATATTATAGTCATAGAGGATGAAAATAAAAACATGACCAGAGGTATGAGTTACCTGGATATTATAGTAGATGACAGCAAAAGAAAATTTCTGTTGAATTTTTGGCATGGCATAAACCACAATTAGGGTGCACAGAAAAAAATTTAGGTATGATACATACTTGTAAATCTTATTATATGGGGATAAACCTCAAGATGTTTTAGTTGCTACATAATACCTTTTTAATAATAACTAGTAAGGTAATTTGCTCTCTAGCTTAGATGGATTTTTGGAAAAAATATTCTAAATCTTTTCTTCTAGTATGAGAATATGAAGGCACCAGGATGAATCTAAGATTCCACTATGAAAGAGGAGGAATCTTTAGGATTTAGAATGTCAAAAGCATAGTAATAAAGCTATAGAAAAGTTACAACAAGGACATGAGATAAAAGAAATAATAATGAGACCTAGTTCTGAACTATTGGCTTTTACTACTAGAACAATTTGTATGTTTGAAGGTAACTACTGGGCCTGTAGTTCATAGAGGACTAATGCATTAGTTACTTTTTCATCACTGTGGTAACATGATGTACATACACAATTTAGGAGAAGTTTATTTGGCTCATGGCTTCAGAGGGTTCAGTCTTGGTAGGTTGATGTGGAGCAGGGCTGCAAGGCAGAAATGGCATGATGGAAGGGCCTAGTGAAGGAAACATACTCAACCCATGGTACCCAGGAAGCAGAGAGACAGGAATGAGCCCTGGACAAGAACACACCCTTTAGATTCACACCCCCAGTGACCTAGGTCCTCCAACCAGGCCCCACCTCTTTACAACATATTCAACTATGAAGTCATCAGTGATTTAATCAGTGATGAGTATAGTGACCCCATGATCTAATCATCCCTCAAAAGCCACATCGCTAAACACATGGGTTTTGGGCGGGGAGCTGCATTTTAGATCTAAACCATAACAACTAATCAAGAAATGTCATATCATTTAGTGAAGGTGATTATTTTATTAACTACACAATCTATCTAATCCCAAAGAAAGTGAGCTTATAAAATTTCTAGTGAGCTGGTACATTTTAGGTTTTTTTTTTATCTGTATAATTGATAAAATGAAAAGGATGTGAAATAGTTGTTCCACGTCTGCCAATCTCTGCTGAGGACATCACTGGAGTAAATCTTTAAATCTTTTTTCCTTTAGTTCTCTGTATAATGGATGAAAATCAAGAACTAAAGGAAGATAAAGAAAACAGTGATTGAAACTTGAATGAGTCACTAGTTGGGAAAAGTCATGTTGCCCCCTGTTCTTTTTGTTCCTGTTTATTTTTTGACACAGAGTCACCCTATGTTGTGCAGACTGGCTTTGAACTCCTGGGCTGACCAATCTTCCTGTCTCAGCTTTTGGAGTAGGTAGGACTACAGGTGTGCATCATTGTACCCAGCTTTGTATTGCACTCTACACTTCACCTTCATTCTAGTTATGGTTAAAGAGATATTCTTTTTTATTTATTTTTTAAAAATTAATTTTATTGGTACACTTTAGATATACATATAGATCACATTCACATCCATCATATGGAATTTGTACATAATATCTTTTTTCTGATTTTTGTTTTTTACCGAGATTTATTGGTACATTTTAGATCTATATAACAATTGCATTCATCATAGATATTTGTACCTGTACATAATATATCTTGATTCTTCTTTTTTCCACAATCCCCTCTTCTCCCTTCAACCCCTTTCCCCTCCTTATTTACAAAGCTTTGTTTCCATTTTTTCCTTCTATTCTCTTTTTCTTTTCCCTTCCTTCATTTCCCCATCACCCTCCCTTGCACCCTTTCTCATTTAAACATTTTCATCCTATTTCCCAATATCTGTTACACATTTTGGTCCCTTTTTAACCTTTTGGTTTCTCACATCAGAGAAACAATGTGATATTTAAACATGTGTGTCTGATTTATTTCATTTGAGTATGGTTTCAAGGTGCATCCATTTACCTAGAAATGTTCCAAGTTTATCCTTCTTTATGGTAGACTAGTACTCCATTGTATAAAAAAAGCCCACACGGTGTTGGGGATTTAGCTCAAGTGGTAGAGCGCTTGCCTAGCAAACACAAGGCCCTGAGTTCAATCCCCAGCATCAAAAAAAAAAAAAAAGCCCACATGTTCTTTATCCATTCATCAGTTGAATGGCATTTGGGCTGTTTCCGAGATTTAGATATTACAAATGGTGCTACTATAAATACGGGTGTGTGTTTTTTGTTGTGGCATGATGCTTTTAACTCTTTTGGGAAGATACCAAGAAGGGGAATAGCTAGATCAAATGGAACCTCTAGTTCTGATATTTTGAAGAATCTTCATACCTATTTTCACAGTGGTTGCAACAATTTACACTCCCACCAAGAGTGGAGAAGGGTTCTTTTCCCCCACAGCATCACCATTTGTTACTGATTTCTTGATAATAACCATTCTTTCTAGAGTAATGTAGAATGTCAGTATTGTTTTAATGTACATCTCTTGAATGACCAGTGATGTTGAACATTTTTTCATATATTTATTCACTGTTTGTACTTCTTCATATGAGAAATGTCTATTTATTTCAGATGACCATTTTTGGATTATGTCTTTAAATTCGAGGGGATCTGATTGTTTTTGTGTTCTTTATATATTCTAGATATTAGTCTTGCGTCTGAAGAACAGCTGGCAAAATTTTTTTCTCATTCTGTGTGCTGTCTCTTCATTCTGCTTGTAGTTTCTTTTGCTGTGCCAAAGTTTTTTAATATGATGAGATCCCAGTTGTTGATTCTTTGCAATCAGGGTTTTATTCATAAAGTCTGCCTACCCCAGTGTCTTCAAGATTTCTACCTATTCTATCTTCCAGCATATAATGTTTCTCTTTTAATATTTACATCTTTGATCCATTTCAACTTTAGTGCATGGTGAGAAATATGAGTCTATTTTTGATCTTCAGCACGTGGAAAGCCAGTTTTCCCAGCATCTTTCATAGAAGATGCTATTTTTTTTTTCCAGTGAAGTTATTTGGCCCCTTTGTCAAAAAATAAGGTGGCTGATTGTGTTTGGAGCTGTTTCTACATCTCCTAATCTGTTCCAATGATCCTCAGATTTTTTTTCCCCTAGTACCATGCTGTTATTACTGTGGTAGCTTTGTAGTATAATTTCAAGTCAGAGATTGTGATATCTGCTTCCTTGCCTTTTTGCCCATAAATTGCTTTTGCTATTCTAGGTCTCTTCTAGTTTCGAATGAATTTTAGGATGCTTTTCTCTAGTTCTGTGAGGTGTGCTATTGGCATTTTGATTGAGATTGCATTAAATCTGTATAGCAATTTTGGAAGTATGGTCATTTTCACTATATTGGTTCTTCTTTCTGAGGAACAAGGGGTACCTTTCTATTTTCTCCTATCCAAGTACTAACCAGGCCCAACCCTTCTTAGCTTCTGAGATCAGTCAAAATCAGGCATGTTCAGGTTGGTATGGCCGTAGACAACCTTCCTATTTTATGAAATCCCCTGTGATCTCCTTTTTCAGATTACTGTAGTTTTTAATGTAAAGGTTTTTTTTTTTAACTTCCTTTGTTAGATGGGTTCTTAAGTATTTCTTTTTTGTTGCTATCGTGAAAGGTGAGGTTTTGCTAATTTTTCTCTCAGTGACTTTGTTATTTGTGTACTGGAATGCTATTGAGTTTTGGGTGTTGACTTTGTATCTAGTTACACTACAGAATTTAGTTATTAAATCTAGAAGTCTTTTAGTGGCATTTTTGAGGTCTTCTATGTAGAGTATCAGGTATGTGCAAATAACAATAATTTAAATTCTTCCTTTCCATTCCTTATTCTATTTGTTTCTTTCTCTTGTCTAATTTCTCTGGTTAATGTTTCCAGAACTATATTGAATAAGAGTGGTGGTAGTGGACATCCTTGTCTTGTTCCTGATTTTAGAGTGAAAGTTTTCAGGGTTTGACCATTTAGTATGATGTTAACTGTTGGTTTGCCATAGATGTCTTTTATGATATTGAGATAAAGACCATCTATTCCAATTTTCTGTAGGTTTT
Source organism: Hystrix cristata (assembly GCA_004026905.1). Taxonomy (NCBI): domain Eukaryota; kingdom Metazoa; phylum Chordata; class Mammalia; order Rodentia; family Hystricidae; genus Hystrix; species Hystrix cristata. The sequence goes on along the minus strand of PVJO010007784.1, from coordinate 9,112 downwards.
TTTTTTTTTAATCATGAATGGGGATTGGACTTTGTCAACAGCTTTTTCTACATCTATTGAGCTGATCATGTCGTTTTTGTCCTTGGCTCTGTTAATATGATGTATTACATTATTGATTTGTGTATGTTGAAACTTCCTCACATCACTGGGATGAATCCTACTTGGTCATGGTATATAATCTTCTTGATGATTTGCTGCATTCTGTTTGCCAGTATCTTATTGAGGATTTTTACATTTATGTACATTAGGGAGATTGGCTGTAGTTCTTAGTTTTGGTTGGATCCTTCTCTGGTTTGTGTATGAGGACAATCCTTGCTTCCAGGAATGGGCTTTTGAGGATTACTTCCCTTTCAATTTCATTAAAGGTTTTTAGGAGTAGGGGAATTAGATCTTCTCTAAATTTCTTGTGGAATTCAGGAGTGAATCCATTAGAATGTGGGCTTTTTTTTGTTGGTAGTTTTTAAATTACATCTTTCATGATCACTAAGTGCAAACCTGTCTTCTAGACCTGATATTCTATCCTGACGTTAGTTGGTTCTGCTGTGTATACTTTCAACAGAAATTTTAATCTCCTGACTATCTGTTTGAATCTATTTCATGGACTCTATTTCTTTCCTATGTTGGGCATTCATGGTTTCCATAATTTTCCTAATCTCCTCTATTTTTTTTCCTTATCTACTCTAGATTCAGTAACTGTCCTTCATTAAGGTCATTATCTCTTTAGTTATCTGAGAAATTATTTCTAATTTTTTTCTAGAGCCTCTTTAATCTGCTTTGTCACTTCTGCTTTTACTGTTTTAGAGAGTTCGGGCTTTGAATTTTTTCACCTCACTGCCCCCTGGGTTTGCCTTGGCCGAACTGGAAGTCTGGGGTTATATCTTGCTTCTGTGTCTTCTCATTTTCTATTTTGTTTTTCTGCTCTGATGCTTGTAAATTGCTTATGGTAGGCAGCTTTATTGCTAGTATGGAGAACTCCTTTGGAAATCACTACTTCTCAGAAATGTTTTCTAGTTGTAGTTGGATTTTGGCTTTTGAGTCTGTTGCACGATCCTACCTCTTCAATTTATTGAGGATGAGAAGTTGCTGTGTATTTGACCTAGCCTCTGGTTCTTTGGTACTTGTGTGTGGTATTGTTCATGGCCCTTAGGCAATCTCTGTCTTGGCATGCAAAAAGGAACAACTGATTAGAACAACCATGTCACCTTGGCTAAAATAATACAATCAGTATTAACAATAGCGTGAAGCACAGCCTAGAAAATGACAAACTGTGGTAACTATTAATTTTCCCCCTTTAACTATAAGAATAAGATTTGTAGTTATATAACAAAATATAAAATAAACCAGAAAATTATGTATAGTAAATTCCCCTCAGTAAAGCAATTTTACCTTCAGAGGAGAGAATTTGAAAGTCCTAAGAGGAAAAAATCAGAAATAGGATAGAAAGAGATTAGAAAGGAAGGCTTAATGCCAAAGAAGATTGCACAAACTTTGGGAAACTTGTGAAGAAGACAGGAGGGAAAGAAAGAAAGAAGAAACAGAAACAAGAACAGAACAAAACAACAGCAAAGAAACCAGAATCAATGTTCTTACTCAAAAAAAAAAAAATCAAGAAAAAGGAAAAAAAAAAAAAAGCAAAGAAAGGAAGAACAAAAAAGTCCACTTCAGAGTGTATCTCTGCTGTCACTGGTAGACAAAGGGGGCAAACAGAGCCCAGATTCATGTGGGCTGATCCTAGCAAGCCTGCAGTAGAATTGTGGTATGGTGGTTGATCATCCCAGCAAGCCTGTGCTTTCAACTTCACTGAAGTTCAGGCTGAGCCCGGTTTCTGGCTGTTAGGCTGTGACCCAAATTATTTAGCCCACAACACTCCAGGTGCCCTTTGCCATCTTGAATTTGGCTCCTTGACCTTGGGTGTCTCCCATGGCTCTGCCTCACCCTCACAGTAGGAGCCACGAGATGGAGCCAACCTACTACTCCTCTGAGTCCTGGCTTCAGTTGATCCCTTTCCAAAATGGCAGCCAGCCAATCATCCTCTCCTGGGGACGTTTGAATTAGAATCATTCACCAGTCACTGCAGCCTACAGCATCCACTGCTCTGTTCCGCTGATGCATTTCTCCATGGAGGCCTGTGGAGTCAGTCACTTGTACTCGTTGTGCCTCTGTAGGTTCAAGCCACCTCTCTTGTGCTGCAAGCTAGGATGGAGGGAGAAAGCACTGTTTTCCATCTCCCTCTTTTGCATTGAGGTCCCTCTCTCCATTTTCCCTTTGGGCTCCAGTTTTTGCTTCAGATCCTTGCTGGGTCCTGGGGAACCACTTCCCTACTTCTCTTCCCTGCATTACTATATTCCTGTGTCTGGATCCAAATCTCAGAGAGGCTGATTTGCTGCTGCTTATCATTCTGCCATCTTTCTGGAAGTCAAGGAGCTATTCTTTGATGGTGCTTATGTTTTAATATTTATCTGGTGTTTTTACCACTGATCCATTGAGATAGGACATTGACATCAGTTCCTATCTTTAAAAGGTCATGTGACCAGTGGTTGGATGAATAATGACTCCTCACAGATGTCTATGTCCTAATTCCCAGAACCAGTGAATATAATTTTCCTTGGCTACAGGGATTTTTCTGATGTGACTAAAGATAAGAGTTGTAAAATGGGGAGGTTATCATGGACTGTTGCAGTGGACCTAATATAGCACAATATATATTTTTTTGTGAAACCAAAGCAAAAGCCAGATGTGGCACATATCTGTAATCCCAGCACTTGGGTAGCTGAGGCAGGAGGATTGCTGTGAGTTTGAGTTCAACCTGGGGTACATAGTTCAAGGCTACCCTGAATTACATAGCAAGACACTGTTTCAAAAACAACAACAAATGACAACCAAAAACAACAACAACAACAACAACAAAACAAGACAGAATCAATAGTAGGTGATGTGACTATGGAAGCAAGGGTTGGAATGGCACAACGAAGGGGCCATGAACTAAGAAATGCAGCCATGCTCTACAGACTGAAAAACACAAGGAAACCCATTCATTGTGGAAGGACTCATTTAGGCTGATGCTTTGAATTTAGATGTCTGCCTTCTAGAACTGTAAGAGAATAATGTGCTATTGTAAGCCACTAATTTTGTGGCAACTTATTACTGAAGCAATCAGAATCCAAGATGCACCTTCAGCGCCATTATCTATCCCTTGTGTGCAAGTATTCATTTTGTTTGAAGGCCCTCGAGCACAGTACATTAGTCACTAAGCCAAAAAATCCTATGTAAGACTTTTCTATGGCTGCGGTATTAAAACTTTTAGTAAAAATGTTGATTGTTATTGTTGATTAGGAATAAACAATATTAAAATACTCCTATTTTATTTTCTTTCTGGTGATTAAATATCTTTTTTTTTTTTTGGTGCTGGGGCTCGAACTCAGGTCCTTGTGCTTGCAAGGCAAGCACTTTAACCACTGAGCTAAATCCCCAGCTGGTGATTAAATATCTTAAAGATGAAATTTATAATCATCCCACTACCACAGGGGTCATACTTTCTGATTCTTCCATCTTGATAATAGTGGAACCTAATGACCTAGGCTTTTAATCATATACTAACTTCAAAAATCTCACTTTCTTTACCTCCCATATTCAAACTTTCAGATTCTCAAAGTCTCTATGACCATTTCTTTTCTGCACTTTAACATAAATCTCCATTATTTTCCTCTTTTTATGATGCCATAAGCTCCCCATACTGACTCCTTTTTGTCTTTTGTATATTTGTCCACATTGTTACCGATTTGTCTCCATCATGGACACTTTTCTGCAGGCATTTTAATCTGCCTCAATTTCCCTGAATCAAGATATGTTGTTTCCTGGAAAGCCCTTCCCATTCTTTTCTACTAATTTATGTCTCTTACTCTTTCAAAACAACTTCAGAACTACTTTAAAAAAAAAACCTCTTTCATTACTCTTTTCAACCTTGATTCTTCTTTACTGTTATTGTGATTTCTAATAATTACTAACTCCTAACTCATACTTTGGATCTGAGAATGTTGGTCCGTGCTCAGTTTGGCACTCTTATTGGTAGCTATATACTAGCCTCATTTTTGTCAGTGTCTTGGATGTGTGTTTAGCGTTCGATGAAGTTTCAGATTTACACACAGACAAGTTTCAGAAAATAAATTAAAAAACCAGAAGCTTCATACATTTTGACTTATGCATAAAACTGTAATTTACAAATAAATAGTAGGTGCAAATTAATGTTTAAATTTTGAATTTTTAATCTTTTTGTGATCATCTTGATATTGATAATGAAAAAATTGTCATTAATCCCATGATTAAGGCATATAATTCAGTACTTTGTATAAATGGGGTGTGTGTGTGTGTGTGTGTGTGTGTGTGTGTGTGTACAGCCTAGCACAGGGGCTGTCACAATTGAATGTTCACTTGATGGTAAGTAACAACAGCAATATTTATAAATGATTCAGTCTTCCTTTGTGGGCAACTAAATAGAAATATGGTGGGTTGTTATCAGTTGTTGTATTAGTTAACTCCATGTAATCTTCTAAAATAAAGTTTAACATGTAATATTTACTGCTAAGACCATATTTGAGGATAGGACAGGAATGGTGGGCTCCCAAGAACTAAATGGGACATTCCTGTTTCCTACATTCAAATAAGCCTATTAGGTAGATAAAACGTGAATGTATGAAACAAAAAATAATATAATTAATTCTAAAACATGTAGTATAGATTTTTAAGTTCTGTGAAAGTTTCGGAAAGCAAGGTCTTTTGATGTTTCAGTTAAACAAGTAAATGTGCTTTACATGTATTTTAGGATGGTGTGAAAAATCTTAGCTTCTGTATCCTTAGATGTTTCAACTACATACACTGTATGCCTGGAACTTTGCTTTTGTTTATGCAGTATAGTGCCCTCTGGTGAATATTCATTCTGGCATAAGAATTCTATTCCATTGACTTTTTTTTGAAATCAGTTATCATTTCATGAAACGTTACTGGAAAATAAATTTTATTTGCTTGTAGTTTCCACAAATTAATGACATGTTGAATAAGAGAAAAATCATATTCTAGTTTTTAATTAAAATTTTAAAACAATTATTAAGTCCATGTAGATTTCTTTTTAATCAGTGCAACAAAAAAAATTATCTGTCTTCTTCCTTCAGTCACCTTCCTATATGAGAAATGGATTGAATTCCATTTATTGATAGGCTTATAAGTTGCTACTGTTACACTTTTAAAAGATAAATAGGTTGTAATAGTAATACAGATTTTAATGAAGTACAAAAAAGTCAAGGATAGTATTATTCTACACAGGAAATCATTTGATCTGTAGGCACAAATATAATTGGTCAAACCGATTGCATTAATTTTCCCCTTATTTGAACCATGAATTACCTTTTTAGAAATTTTTTTAAACTTTATATTTTTATTAGGCATATTTGTCATACATATTGAACACATTCATCATAGGGAATTTGTACCTATACATAATATATCTTGATTCTTCTTTTTTTCCCCTTTTCCCTCCCCTGCCTTTTACCCTTCTTCCCTTCTCCATTTACCAAAGCTTTGTTTCCATTTTTTCCTTCTATTCTTTTTTCCCTTTTCCCTACCTTCGCTTCCTCATCCCCCTCCCTTGTTTCCCTTCCCATTTGAACATGTTCCTCATACTTCCCAATATTTATCCTCCATTATGCTCCTTTTTTACCCTTTGGGTTTCTCACACAAGAGAAACAATGTAATGTTTAAACTTGTGTGTCTGATTTATTTCACTTAAAATTATGGTCTCATGGTGCATTCATTTTCCAACAATGACTCAAATTTGTCCTTTATAGCAGAGTAGTACTCCATTGTGTATAAATATCATATTTTCTTTATCCATTTATCTGTTGATGGGCATTAAACCATGAATTATCTTACTCACTTTTTTACAAAATGCTTGCTTAATGAGATAGAGTCTACTTCTATTTCAAGGCAGAACTGAAAGCTTTCTTGTGTTTAAATTGATCTGTAACAGTGTAATGAGTCAGGGAAAATGGGTATGTCAGGTAGATATATTTTAAGATTTTGGACTAAAGACTACTACTGCAGCTCATTTATTGACTTTTTTCAAAGAACAAAATCATCCTTCAGCAAAAGAAAAAAGACTTAATATCTTAAAACAACATTAATTATCCTTATAAAAAATTTTTGAGAGACTGGGTCTTGCTCTGTTCAACAGGCTAGTCTCAGACTCTTCAACTCAAGTGATCTTCCTGTCTTGGCTTCCCAAGTGCCTGTTATTACAGTCATGTGCCACCATGCCTGGTTTCGTACCAAGTTTTAAATTCAAGTACTTGATATGCTAAGACAAATGTGCAGTTAGTCACAAGACATCTAACTGCAGGTTTCATCTATCATTTGTGAATGACTATTTTTTAGAGTCCTGATTATGATACATATAAAGGTGCTAGTATATATATATATATATTTTGAAGTGGACATGGATAAAAGGAACTATGTTGTGAATTCTGCTAATTATTCATAAACTCACTTTGTTGTTTGTATCATTGTGATATGATCTTCCCGCCGCACTAGTGACCTACCCTGTATATCATTCGAAACTCCCTTCTGAACTGACAGATTGATGGAATTATTTAGAAATCTGTATGACACAGAAAGCTAAAGCTAGAAGGCTATTCACATTCATCTACTTTGATTGAGGAAGGCTAATTAGCACTGAGTTGTTGTTTGTAAAGATATCAAAACCATGCCAAACTTGATCAAAACGAGTACTCATGTTATACTGTGGAATTTAGTGTATCTTGGAAAAACTTCATAGCTTTCATAAAAATACTTATATACTCAATCAAATGTGTTCTCCCTGTAAAATTTCACTAAGTAGAAAAATTTGACAAATGTCATGTTATAAATTTGGCTAAAATTAAGTATTTCAATGTTTTGTTCATCTTGAAATACCTACTCTGTTATTGTAGTCTCTTTAACTACTTTTTGGGGGAATAAATATTCAATATTAAATATTGAAGAAAATACTTTTATTGAATGAAAAATAAACATTATGGACTACTAAATCAGGTATCATTTATGGGGTAATATTTGTTTTACTAGATTATATTTTTATGGGATTACATATATTTTATTTGGGTATGCTAAGAGTAATTGATCAGGATCACTATTAAATTCTGGCAAATGCTTGCTATGATTATACTTTCTTCATACTAGAAAAACATTTACTCTAAGAATAAAGCAAATAGGATCTACCTTGTCCCTCTTTCTTTAAACTGTTTTGTGACATAAGTCAAATCACTTACCTTTCTTCAGCCCTGGTTGTCTAGAAAAGAAGGATTATAAGCATTTTACCCTTGCTTCTGAGTAGTGAATTAAAAAATTGAATTAAAAGTGTGAGAGTACGTTTGCAAAGCATCAGTATATACTATCTCTCCATCCACTAGGTTATAAGCTTCTTGAGGACAGAAACTGAATCTTTTGCTAGCCTAATTTTAATCTACTAAATACTGATGATATGTTGGACTCTGTTCTAGCTACTTGAAACAAACATTTAATAAAGTACAGCATCTTTGCTGGAAGAGCGCATGCTTTATTATGTGGGAGGAGGAAGAAGGGAAATCACATGTGAGCCATAGAAAAATATCTGACCAGTTGTAATAGTTTCTCACTAGATAGTGGAGGCATTTGAAAATGCAACAAGTGCCGTGGAGATGGAGATGGGAAAGTTATTGATCTTTACTTAGGATAATCAGATAGTTTCTCAGAACGAAGGGATTTAGATCTGGTTATTGAAACACAGGGAGGATTATTTTCAAAGTTAGAGAGAAAGTGAATTCTAAGTAGAGCAAAGAATTTTAAGATGATTCTGGAAAAAGCACAAATGTGTGAAAGTACTTTACACATTCTGGAGAGACAGAGTAATTTTTTGTTATAGAGGTACAGAATCGATACTTGGGGAACTGGCTAGACAAGAATGTGGAAAATTTGGCTGTGGTTAAATTTCAAAAGCTTGGAGAAAATATTCTCAGAAGAAAGATTAGATGGGAGGAAGGAGACTAGAGGCTGGAGAATTATCTAGAAGGCTTCTGTGGTGCTCTGAGAAAGAGATTTTGGGAACTTGTCAGTGGTAGTGGGAATGAAGTGTGTAAGAGCTATTGCTGAAGTAACACCGACAGAATTTCATGACTGAACGAAAAATTTAAGATAGAGAGATAAGAAAATGAGGATTTTTAGTATGTATAATGTCTTGTACATATTAGGAAGTCACTAAATTGTCTCATTGGCTTGATTAAAGCTCCTTACTAAGAAATATATTATTACCATACAAATGAGGCTTTATTTATTTTTGTTTCTTGGGCTACCATTCTAGCAACTTTTAAGAGTATTAAATTAATTACTAAATGCTTTGTAAGGTCTCCAAGGCAAGAGAATAATACTACCTTACAAGTAAAAGCATAAAGTGTTTGTAGATTAGCTTCTTCGCTATTGAGTAGTGTACAGGAAAGAATCAGTTGAGCAATTTCAAAGTCTTGCTATTTGCTGTCATTTTAATGGATGAAGTTAAAGTGATTTTTCTCTCTCTATATAATAAAAGGGCTTGCCAGAGAGACTTATAGTATTCTTACTTAAAAGATTACATTTGTAAACATTTGAATTACCTTAATTCTCAAAAAAGACCACTGAAATTGACATAAAATACATTATTGTATCAGTACAATAGGTGAAACTGGTTTTGAAAAAGTGAAATAACTTGTCTGAGGATAACAGCTGGCAAATCCGGAATTGCCTTCATTTTCTGATCTGAGTTCTTAGGTAAGATCCAGCAGCAGTATGTATTTTTAGTAAGTTCCTCAAGTTACTCTTCAACAGGTAGCACCTGCCAGTCGTCCCACTTGTAAGCCAGACTGGAGGTTAAAGGAGAGTGCAGTGGTGGAGAGAGGGGTTAACTCAAATAGAAGTGTTTGCAGTGCTGTAACAGGCGGCACAATTTTGGGGCAGCGTGACTGTAACAGTTTACACCATTTGAAGATTGCAGTGAAGATTCCAGTAAAGTACCTCGAAATATTAATGTTAAATCTGCAATGTTTTTTTTTTTTTTTTT